>CP139509.1:263658659-263836872 GCA_021014915.2 Artemisia tridentata subsp. tridentata
TTTCAGCCCTAATATGAATCATTAATGACACAGTAATATGGCTAATCAAACCTTGAAATCCTAGAATTAATTAAGAGCCGGTTAGGGTTTAAAAGAGTAGAATTGTGCTGTTTTCTGTCTCACTAGTATGTTGTCCACAAAATGGGTCAAATTGTGAGCAGTCTAAAATAATGATCCCAACGTGTTTTTGGGTAATTTTTGAGTCTAAACACAACTTCAATCAGTGTACTTTCTAGAAATATAAATTTTGTGGTCATTGGAGGTAGGGAGAGTAGTCTTTTGATTTTGGGGTGTTCAAGTGTCAAAACTGCATTTTGGGTCTGAAAAATCAGTCGGTCCTTATGATATTTAGTTCATAGAATATTAAGTCTGAGAATCCGAAATTCTTGCAGGGGAATATTTATGATGTATATTAGTTACTGGAATTTTTTTGGATTTTTCTGAATGGTTAAAATGGGTAAAGTAAATACAAACTTTCAGGGTATACCAGCAGTGCACTTTCTGGGCAGGTTTCGGAAAACGATTTTTGAAAGGGTATTTGCATTTAGTAATAAAATATGAAAACATTAGGGGAAGTACTACACATATGTAGGAGTCACACATAAAAATTGTAGAGCCTTAGGAGCTTAGTTGATAGGTCTATAAATTCATAAGAAACTGAGTCAGATTTGCATTCTAAACCTAAAATCTGTTTTGACACACTTAAACATTAACTAGATTAATTATTGATTTGAAACACATATAACACCTATGACTTGATTGTTAACTCAGTCTAACCGAATTCCATATTCGACTAAACCTATTTTGATATTACATTTATAACCTAATTAAGTTATGCCTTAATTATGAAACCTTAAACCTATGTATGAATCACTTAACTTAAGTAAACCATAAATATGAAGATGTGTGTTGGGTTTTAAGATGCTGCTGCTAAGATTGGATAATACTGCTTATTGTGCTAACTAGAAAATTCATTAAGTATGAATTCTACTGCTGGTTACAATGATACTACTGCTAGTGTATTTCATACTACTGCTGGTGTTGCTGAAAAGATCAAGAAAATACACCAAGTAGATACTACTGCTAGGCTTATGGATTCTACTGCTAGAGTTAGTATTCTACTGCTTATGTGATAAGTATGTGTAGTCGGTTAGATAAGTATGGAAAGGATTTTGTATATATCTTATTTAGTTAGACTTATACGTTTATTGTAAAGGACTCCTTAGTCTATAAAAGGATGTTCTAGGGTTAGATACATATACGTATCATTGTTAAAAGTTGATTCACTTCAAGGATTTTTGTAACCCTGCTACTTTTGAGTAACCGTATTAATATATTGAAGTGTTTGTTGAGTGAATTCTTTTGTTCATTGATTATTCTTCTTAAGATTAAACATTATATTCCGCATAGTGTTTAATATTGTTTCAAGAACAGTTTCTATACTTGTTGTTTTAGATCTATATCTAAGATAACTAACAAGATCAATATCTCAACTGGGATCAACAAGTGGTATCAGAGCTTGTGATCTAGAAACTGATATCAAGAAGAATTTTTGTTAATTAAGATCTGTTCATCATCAATTGAGGTAATGGAATCCGAATCAACTCATATGGTGACTGCATCAAAAGTGCCCATGCTCAAGCCTGGTGAGTATGAGCTGTGGAACATGAGAATTCAGCAGTACATCAAGATGCTTGACTACTTCATGTGGGAAGTCATTCTAAATGGTGATTCTTTACCAGCCAAAGCTGCTGATGGGACAATTTTACCCATTAAATCTATTGAGGACAAGGCTCAGAGAAGATTGGAGATAAAGACTCACAGTATTCTCATGATGGGGATACCGAATGAATATCAATTGAGCTTTAGTCACATACAGAATGCTAAGTCCTTGATGGAAGCCATTGAACTAAGATTTGGAGGGAATGCAGCTACAAAGAAGTGAAGGAAGAACTTATTGAAGCATCAATTTGAAACCTTTGTGGCCTCAAGTTCTGAAAACATTGATGCTACTTATGACAGACTTCAAAAGCTAGTAAGTCAGCTGGCACTTATGCAGGTTCCAGTGCCTCAAGAAGACATCAATCACAAGTTTCTCATAAGCTTGTCATCTGAATGTTGCATGCATACTGTTGTCTGGAGAAATAAGGAGGATTTTGAAACAATGAGTTTGGATGATTTGTACAACAATCTGAAGGTGTATGAATCTGAAGTCAAAGGATCATCCAGTTCATCTTCTAATGCAAACAACCTAGTTTTTATGTCCTCAAACAACAAGGGTTCTGGTAGCTCTCAAGAAAACTATTCTGCTGCTGGTCATGTAGTTTCTGCTGTTGGCACAAATGTTTCTGCTGCTAGCTCAACAAATAGTGATAACATCAGTGATGCTGCTATTTGTGCCTTCTTGGCTGATCTTACCACAAGTACTTCTGTTACAGATCAGGACTTAGAACAAATTAATCCTGATGATCTTGAGGAGATTGATTTGAAGTGGCAGATGGCAATGCTAACCATGAGGGCTAGGATATTTCTGAAGAATACAGGAAGGGAACACAAGTACAAGGGACAAAACACAATGGGGTTTGATAAGTCCAAGGTTGAGTGTTACAACTGTCAGAGAAAGGGACATTTTGCAAGGGAGTGCAGAGCACCCAAGAAGAATAGAGAGAATGTAAGGAAGGTTCCTATTGAAGAGGTCAAGAATACAACAGCTCTGGTGTCCGGTGATGGCTTGGGAGAGTATGATTGGAGTGATCAAGCTGAGGAAGGACCCAATTCTGCTTTTATGGCTGAAGAAGGAAAAAAGGGACACAATTTTGCTTTGATGGCTTATGCTTCTTCATCATCTAGTTCAGAGAGGTATCTAATGAGTCCAGTTGTTCTTTTAAATCATGTTTAGATACTGTAGAGGAACTTAAGTCTAGGAATGAGAGTCTAAGAGCTGAAATAGAAAAACTAAAATTAGATAACTTAGGTTACAAATTTGGTTTAAAATCTGTAGAAGAAAGGCTTGAATTTCTTAAGCAAAATGAGCTAGAGCATGTTGATAGGATTAATATACTAGAATGTGAGATTTTTAAGAAAAACAATGAGATCAATGTTCTTAATAAAAGAGTAGAAGAGGCTGAACAATCTAAAGATGCAGCTTTATTTGAGAAAGAAAAACATGTTGTTAGGGTAGCGAAACAACAATTTGCATCTGACCTAGTCCATAAGACCATTGAAAGTCAATTAATGAGAAGAGGGAGTGGCTTGGGTACAATGATGTAGCTCCTCCAATTAAGAGTGCCTTTGCATCCCTAGGAAGGAATTGTCTTTCATAACTGAGATAGATGCAAAACCTGTAGGTGAAGTCAGTGAGTCGAATAAAGAAACACCTAAGGTTGAAAAGAAATTTTCTAGTGCAACAATCATTGAAGATTGGGTGTGTTAGGAATTATTAAAAAAAAAATAGTACTGATCGGTTCCTACTGGTTGCTTCGGTTTCTTCTGGTTAGTTCCTGCTGATAATGGTTCCTGCTGGTGGATTCAGTTTGTGCTGCTTTCGATATATTTGATATAGTATTCTAGGTCCACAGACGCCCTTGGATCTTGATCAATGATGATGTGTATGGTTCGTTTTGGAGATTCAGTTCATGATATAATTCTTGATTGGCAAAGTTACATGCTCTTTACAAATATTTTGGGGGGCATATGATACCATATAGTTCATGATATGATTATTGAGGAAAAATAATAATCATAAGCATTGAGTGGTTTCTGGTTGATCCGTCTGAGCTCACTGAGACTATCGGCCATTGCATGTGATCGCCATGCATACATTGACTACAAGAATTATCCACAGACATTTTATTACATGATGTGTTTTTCGCACTGAAGGAAGAAATGATCTATGCTACTGAGTTCATGATTCAAGCAGATGGTTAGTATATTTTTAAGGGGATGCTTACTGTTCAAAAATACTTAACCATCTACATGCATCACTTGAGGGGAAGCATTTACGAGATGCACAAGACCCCTATTGGATGATTACAAAAAGGGGAAGAAGATTTATGATGTGCAGCTCATTATTTGTGATGACATGTTTTAGCATTGTTTCTTCATGCAGATTGTTTTGTAATATCAAATAGGGGAAGATTGTTGGGAATTACAGATTTGAAGATTACAAAACCCACAAGCAGAAATGAAGAAAGAAGAAACAATGAGGACCTAATATGTAATATTTAGCTTTATTAGTAAGCTAGGATTTCTTGTAACCTCCCTCTATTATATAAAGAGGGTAGGCGTCTAGGTTACAGGCAACTCAATTAATAGATAGCCTCTCCAATGAGAGTCTAGAAACGCATAGAGCATGTAGTGTAGTAGTAGTAGTAGTTTATTTATGTTTAATAAAGAAAACCTTGTTAGTAATGTTGAGTGTGTTCTTATTTCGCTGTACATATCAATATTACTGATCCTAGATGGGCTTGATCTTGCTTGAGTTCTTCTTAGTGAAAAGTGTCTTGTCAATGGTACCTCTTTTGTATCCATGCTTCAACAGAAAAGTAGACAATCTTGCATACCATGCCCTTGGTGCTTGATGAAGTCCATAGAGTGCTTTCACCACCTTGTAGATCCATTTTGGATTCTGAGGGTCCTCAAATCCTTTAGGTTGAGTCACATAAACCTTTTCTTTAATCTTTCCATAGAGAAAAGCACTTTTTACATCCATCTGGTAGACCATAAATCCCATATATGAAGAAAAAACTAAAAATAGCCTAATGGCCTCAACTCTTGCCACTGGAGCAAACACCTCATCATAATCAATACCCTCCCCTTACCTGTGACCTTGAGCTACTAATCTTGCTTTATTACTTATCACAATACCTCTAGCATATCTCTTGTTCTTGAGAATCCATTTTGTCCCAATTACATTCTTTCCATCAGGTAAAGGCACAAGCTTCCATACATTTTGATTAATAAATTGTTGCATTTCTTCTTGCATAGCCTCCACCCAAGCTGGATCTTCAAAAGCTTGTGATACACTACTTGGTTCAACTTGTGAAAGAAAACAAGCAAAGAGACAATGTAGAAAGTCTGTGTGATTGTTCCTTTGCTGATTATGAACATAACTGACAAAGGCACTTTCACCAAACTTTGTTTGTTTCACCTTATTTCTTGTCTGAACAGCTGAGGTAGGATCACCAAGAATCAAAGACTGAGGATGAACAGTGTTTATCCTTTTAGTAGCAATAGGATTGACATCAATGGTTGAGGCTTGATTAGTGATAGAAGGATTGAAGTCATCATCATATGAGGAGGAAGTGAAGATGCCTGTTCTTGATTGATGATGAAGACCTTCCAACTCAGAGCTTGAAGAGAGTGAGTTACCAAGATCAGATGGACTTGGATATCTTGTGAGAGGTTCAGGAAAGCCTAATGAATGATTAGAAGGAGTGGACAAAGGAGCAGCAGGAGTGGAGACACCAGCAGGAACATTAGAGCTACCAGCAGAATTGGTAGTACTGATGCGTGGTTTTGCAACCTTACAACAGGTTTTACCTCTCGAGGGATCTCAAGAGGCTTACAACCCCACCAGGCAGTGTACCTGACCGATGTAGTATAGTGTAGTGGCAAGTACGGGGGATTGATCGTTCTCCACAGGGAATAGTGTTCGTTAGGTATGAAAAACTACTCTAATAGGTCTAAGGGTGAGGGATGATTCTTTTTGTGTTTTTATATTTTTACGAAAGCAAGTAAAATCTCGGTTTTGAAAGAGTGGGCGGAATTAGTTGCTAGTCAACTAACCCAAATTACTACGAATGCAAATAAAATAACAAAAAATGAAAAGGTTGGTGAAAACTTATGTGGAGAGAAATGTGTTTACTTAGATTTCCTTACTCCCATACTATCTTTTACCGGTTGATTAGTGTGTATTAGTCGCGTGGATGACGGGTGTATTCCTTAATACCATTCGTGGGGTGGCGTACGTACTTCCCCAACTCTACAAGCTCCTACTTCACTCCTATGTCGAGCCGGCTAGGAAGCTCCTAACATGGGATCACTAGAATTCGCTTGTGCATTAAATACAACCATAAAAACCTTTAGTACGCATTGGTTCATGTTTCTTAAGACGTTCAAGCAAGTTACCGAATAGGAAGTTAGCCAGTTTTCTTAAGCCTAACATAGATGAACAATCATCCAATACAACTAACAACACACTAATAACCAATAATCAATAGCTAGGTTTCATTAGATCTAAGCAAACACAAGATAAATCTAGCCTAACATGTTAAACAAAAGACAAGAACAAGATAGAATCAAACAACACATAGACATATTGAATGATTAATTGATAACTTATCTTCAATGTAACATGGAAGATCTCAAGGCAAAAAGCCTTGAAAAAAGCTGCCAAATTCGTCCTAGGGTTTTCACACACAAAGTTCCCAAATAAGTTCCACACTAATGACAAAAAATTGAAAAACTATATATAGACTTTCAGATCTGACGGCGTTACGTTATGGAGTGTGACGCCGTCACCTCGCCGCTTTTAGGGTTCCCGGATGACCTTCTTGACGCCGTCCCTCTTTAGCTCTCAAAAATCCGTTCTGGCTTATCAAGGCTTGACGCCGTCAGGATTATGCGTGACGCCGTCCCTCTCTAAATTAAGCCGTGACGACCTTGATCATATTAAAGCGTGACGCCGTCAGAATTTCATGCAAATTTCACTGGCTTATCATGAGTAATTTTCACATCCACCATTTTATTGGCAAGCCGTGACGCCGTCTGGAGAGGATCCTGACGCCGTCAAAGGTAACTTTTAGCCGATTTTGAGACTTTGTCGTTTTCTTCACTTTAATGCTCCAAAAATGTCCAAAATGCTTCCTTTTCCAGATTTCTTCTCAAAAGTACCTAAAATGACAATAGGAACGATTTAGGGCAATATTTGATCAAATAAATACGATTTAGGGCTTAAATGACCCCTTAAAAGCGGTACACTTTTCGCTTCATCAAATACCCTTACACTTGAGATTTGCTTGTCCTCAAGCAAATGTGCTTTTGTTCTAATCAAAATACAAGTTAGGGGTCATTTAATGCTAACATAAAAGTAATTACAACAAATATTCGTTCCACTTTAATCATAATAAGCACGGAGATTACAAACTAGCACCTCACAAGTAGTGTTTAGATACTCACATCTCTCAAGTGTCATCAAAATAAATCTCATAAATGAAAACGGATAATATCTCTCACTACCTGTCATAGCAAATAGATTACCATAGGCTTGGGAAAGGATCGAAAACCTCCTCCACTAGGCGTAAGCACCTAAGATAAACTATCAAAGAGGGCTTTTAAATGGGTTATAACGTTAGGTGTAGGGAAAAGGAAAACACGGTTTTGTTGGATAAAGGATATTTTACTGGTGGCGAGTTAAAGATCTTGATTAATTACATGTACTATACAATGTTGCTAAGCCAAGACTCGACTCAATCTTAAGCTAAAAACAAAATAACAAAAACATAAAATAAACATAAAATAAAACGGGATGGTAGTCCGTATGTTTTTTTTATTTTTCTTTTTCTCTTTTTTTTTTTTTTTTTTTTTTTTTTTTTGCATACACTTTTGCCCTACCATCCAAAATAATACATCATAGGGGCGTTGCATCCCCTTACACTTGAACTTTTACATAACTTTACAAATAACTATTCTAATGACTCGAATTAAGATAATTGAAAAACTTGGAGTACTTTTAAAATATTTAGCACATATGGGGGTAATAAATGATGTTCTTCCCCATTACTCCATTACACTAGTACTTTACCCATGAGTCCCAATCGTCCCAAAACAATATGTACAAGGATATGACTCGACTTAGCAACCATGTAATCAACTAGATAATTAACTTGGGTTTAAACAAATGTTGTCACAATAATGCACTAAAGATGAGTGAATACAAGGTAGGCTAAGGCGATTTGGGTGTACATTTAAGTGGGGTGTAAACAAATTCTTCCTTTAAGTAAAATGCTTAAAGGTCGAAACGAAAAGATAGGCTCTGAGGGGTGTACTAGGGGTATCGTGTACTAAAAATGAGTACAACGCAAAGGGTGTGGGAGAATTACTTGACCAATGTAGCCAACGTAATTATAACAAAAACACAGGTGTAAAACAATGGGTTAATCCTAATGCCTCTTATCATGTAGTAAATCTAACTACACGAATGTAGTCTCACTTGTGGCCTTGGAATGGTCCTAACGCAAGTTCTAGAATCTAAGTGCTACCGGTACACACATCATAGCATAAATGCTTTTCCTACCAATTCTAGGGGCGAACCTCACATATTTGGGGGTGGAAAATTTTTTAGTGGTACGGTTTTTGTGCTAGTCATATAACTCCTATCCGTGAGACGCTCATTAAGATCAAAGTTTCACTCCTAAATGTTGTAAAAAAAATTTTAAATTTGGCACTAAAATTACCCTAACAGGTATTTATCTCAGTTTTATTACACATCTACCATTAAACAAACAAAAATCAAGCGTAAGAGCATTCTCTAATCGTACTTTTACCCCCCCCCCCCTTACACTTAAGATGAACATTGTCCCCAATGTTCAAATAACAAATGTAAAAGCATAAAGTAAAAGAATGAAATCAAATACTCCCCTGATTCGTTCGGTGGATAATGTGGTAACACGGTTAGATCTTCTTCCAAAGAGAATGTAAAAGCTTCATGACTAATGCATCGCCATAAGCTTGATTCAAAACATTTCCTTGTCCAAAATAACCTGTTAAACCTGAGAAAACAAACACGAGAACCTGCATAACATCGGCGGGATAAACTCTATATATATGGATATAATGCTTGTGGAATGATAATTTTGCAGATTCCTGGAGATTATAAGTTAGAGATTTAATAAAAACTTTTTATGAATAACAAAACTTTCAAAAATTTTCAGAAAATTAAACCTGACGCCGTCAGGTTGTAAAGCCTGACGCCGTCAGATATGATCTGACAGAATTCTCATGTTACGTTTCCGGAAAAATTTTGGAAAAACCTATACCTTACTTCCTGGAATTCCTGCAAAACATCATTATGACTCGATACAAGCATTTGACTCAAACAAATACTAATATGTATGTTAATTTATTATTGTTATGATTCATGTTCATTTGTTCTAATAAACCGATTTGGATTTCCCTTACACTAATCTTTTGCAAAATACCTTTATATGTAGTTAAGACGAAGTTAAAAACAAGATAAAGCATTTTCACAATTTTGTTTCGAACATGAATCAATAATAATAATAATTAAACATACATACGGAAGCAAATAAAATCAAACAAACAAACAAATAAACACACAAAGCAAATAAAGCTTGGGTTGCCTCCCAAGAAGCGCTTTTCTTTATTAACGAGTCTTGTAGCTAGACTCAAAGTCACTCACATTACGTGATTCCATCATTGGTCACGGTTCCTAGGCCATTTTCATTCCCGGTTTTATATTCCGGTCCCAATTTCAAACAATCCTTGTAGAAACCGAATATCCTTTCCATAGCATAGTCTACTCCTTTATTTCTATCCTTATCATTCCTATAGTAGACCGCTTGCTTGAGCTCCTTCTCAACATTTGACAAGTGTTGGAATTGTTCTATCTTATATGGCATTTGGTAGTTTACCTCATCGGTCTCATCCTTAAATCTAACTATCCCTAAGGAAGATTCATAAGTCATTCTAGAGACCTCAACAAATGGTTTTCCAAAAACCACTTGAGTTAAGGATGCATCGACTATTGGGCGGATGTCTTCTACAATTACAAAGTCGGTGACATAGGTGAAGTTTCCTACATAAACCGGTAATCCCTTAACTCTTCCCGTGAAGTTACTCATCCAACCCTTGTCAGGGAACATCCTATACCCAAGTTGATTTTTCATTATCAAGTTGTAGTGGGCTCTAGTCATGATGTTTATGGGTGATCTAAGGTCGATGTAGGCTTTCCACACATGTAAATGTCCGATGTTGCATGGTATGTTTAGATTAGAAGGGTCGCCTATTTTTATAATTGGTCTACCTAGGAAATATGGTGCCTCGGGGTCATCGAATAAGTTTGTATGATATGCGCGCTCTTCCTTAGTAGGTAGCCTATTGAAGTAGTCCTCATCATCATCTACTTCTTCAATCTCACTTGTCCTAACTTCCTTATCAACCTCGACTTTCTTATCCTCATCCTTAGGTTCACTATTATCCTCATTCCTATCAATTGGTTTAATAGTGACAATGTTGACAAAGTGGACGTGTTTGGATGAAGAGGGGTCTTTTACTTGGGGTCCGCTATTTGTGTTCCTAGCGTCCTTATGTGGAGGTGATAACACTTGGTTATTGAGAGCTTTCAACAAGTTGTCAATTTTATTGGTCATCTCGCTTTGTTTTTGTTTGAAATCGGCTTCAAACTTGGCTAAACGAGCTTCTTGAGATGCCATAAATTGGGACATCAATCCTTCAAAGTTATTGGTACTACCATTTCCGGAAGGATTGTTGTTGAAAGTACGGTTCGAGTTGGAACCGCTTGATTGGAAACGATTAGGTGGGTTGGAAGAATTGGTCTGTTGTGCGTTTTGGCTTTGTTTCCACCTAAGGTTCGGGTGATTTTTCCATGAGGGGTTGTATGAATCACCGTAATGGTTTGGCTCGGGTTTGAAAGTGTACCACTTGTCTCCCGCTCCGTCGGTACGCGAGGATGCGTAGTCCACAAAAGCTTGTTCGGGGAGTTCCATGCAATCACGAGTGTCGTGGGGACCACTAAATAATTCACATGAAGAAGTGATTTTGTTCACTTGGCTTGAAGGTTTAGGAGCCTCGTAGGATTTCATAAGAAACTTGACTTGGTCTTCAAGTTCTATGATCCTACGGTCGGAAGTGCTTGAATTGTTCGAAGGCAAAGATATTGCCTTGACCGTTTTATTCAAATCACGGGGATCACTCCAACTTTCGTTGTCATAAAGAGCAAGATCTTCTAGGAGAGCCCATGATTGTTCCGCACTTAGATCACGTAGCTTACCACTGGCCGATTGGTCAATGGTTTGCCTCGTGTAGAGATTGATATGGTCATAGAAGATTTGGACTTGGAGCCAAAGTTCTATGCCATGGTGAGGGACTTTTTGGAGTAAGTCCTTGAATCGAGTCCATGCCTCGTAGAGGGTTTCGCCTTGACATTGTTGGAACATCAAGATATCATTCCTTAGCTTCGTAGTTCTTCCCGGTGGGAAAAACTGAGCAAGGAAACGAGTAGTGAGATCATCCCAAGAGGTGATGGATCCTGCGGGTTGACGCTCTAGCCATTGACTAGCTTGGTCCCGCAGAGAGAATTGAAAGAGACGCAATCGGGTCGTCTCTCGAGTGGCAACATCAAGGTCTATAGAATCAACGATTTTGAGAAAGTCCTTGAGATGTTGATTAGGATCTTCAGAACGAAGTCCATGGAATGCGCATCCGCTTTGCACCAACCGGATGGTGTCGGATCGCAAGGGTGTGACATTGGCTCCTTGAGTGAGCTCAACGGTGTTTCGATAGCCATGTTGGCTAGGACGGGAGTACTCTCCTAAAGTACGGGCTCTAGGAGGTGGTGGTTGTTGCGGTGGGTTGTTGGGATCAAGGATATTACCATCTTCCATGATGTCAAATGGTAATGGTTACGAACAAAGAAACGAATAAAATAGATAGACTAAAGAAAACCTAGAAAAATAAAATAAAAATCTCACTAGAAAGGAATCTAATGAGTAGACCTATAAAATAAAAATTCAACCTAAACAATAACTATTCCCCGGCAACGGCGCCAAAAACTTGATGCGTGGTTTTGCAACCTTACAACAGGTTTTACCTCTCGAGGGATCTCAAGAGGCTTACAACCCCACCAGGCAGTGTACCTGACCGATGTAGTATAGTGTAGTGGTAAGTACGGGGGATTGATCGTTCTCCACAGGGAATAGTGTTCGTTAGGTATGAAAAATTACTCTAATAGGTCTAAGGGTGAGGGAAGATTCTTTTTGTGTTTTTATATTTTTATGAAAGCAAGTAAAATCTCGGGTTTGAAAGAGTGGGCGGAATTAGTTGCTAGTCAACTAACCCAAATTACTACGAATGCAAATAAAATAACAAAAAATGAAAAGGTTGGTGAAAACTTATGTGGAGAGAAATGTGTTTACTTAGATTTCCTTACTCCCTAACTATCTTTTACCGGTTGATTAGTGTGTATTAGTCACGTGGATGACGGGTGTATTCCTTAATACCATTCGTGGGGTGGTGTACGTACTTCCCCAACTCTACAAGCTCCTACTTCACTCCTATGTCGAGCCGGCTAGGAAGCTCCTAACATGGGATCACTAGAATTCGCTTGTGCATTAAATACAACCATAAAAACCTTTAGTACGCATTGGTTCATGTTTCTTAAGACGTTCAAGCAAGTTACCGAATAGGAAGTTAGCCAGTTTTCTTAAGCCTAACATAGATGAACAATCATCCAATACAACTAACAACACACTAATAACCAATAATCAATAGCTAGGTTTCATTAGATCTAAGCAAACACAAGATAAATCTAGCCTAACATGTTAAACAAAAGACAAGAACAAGATAGAATCAAACAACACATAGACATATTGAATGATTAATTGATAACTTATCTTCAATGTAACATGGAAGATCTCAAGGCAAAAAGCCTTGAAAAAAGCTGCCAAATTCGTCCTAGGGTTTTCACACACAAAGTTCCCCAATAAGTTCCACAATAAGTTCCACACTAATGACAAAAAATTGCAAAACTATATATAGACTTTCAGATCTGACGGCGTCACGTTATGGAGTGTGACGCCGTCACCTCGCCGCTTTTAGGGTTCCCGGATGACCTTCTTGACGCCGTCCCTCTTTAGCTCTCAAAAATCCGTTCTGGCTTATCAAGGCTTGACGCCGTCAGGATTATGCGTGACGCCGTCCCTCTCTAAATTAAGCCGTGACGACCTTGATCATATTAAAGCGTGACGCCGTCAGAATTTCATGCAAATTTCACTGGCTTATCATGAGTAATTTTCACATCCACCATTTTATTGCCAAGCCGTGACGCCGTCTGGAGAGGATCCTGACGCCGTCAAAGGTAACTTTTAGCCGATTTTGAGACTTTGTCGTTTTCTTCACTTTAATGCTCCAAAAACGTCCAAAATGCTTCCTTTTCCAGATTTCTTCTCAAAAGTACCTAAAATGACAAAAGGAACGATTTAGGGCAATATTTGATCAAATAAATACGATTTAGGGCTTAAATGACCCCTTAAAAGCGGTACACTTTTCGCTTCATCAAGTACCAGCAGTAACAGGAACACTACCAGCAAGAATCGAAGAACTACCAGAAGAATCCATATTCCTGCGGGCTTCAACTGCGGCTTATCTTAAGAGCTCCTCTGTTTCTTTTGTGAATTCAAAACCAAACTTTTCAGCTGCTTCCTTGGCATCATGTTCTTGTCTTTGAAGCCTTGCAAGGTCTTCCGCAAAACTTGAATCACCTTCACCCATGCCAGGATTATCTTTAACTTCAGAACCTGCAAAGTGGTTAGAAGGAAAAGAAGGAACAACAATGGTTTGTTCATCACACTCAGAGTCTGAATCATCATCTGGGGTACCTGCATTGTTAGTTGGAGACTCTTGTGTACCTGCAGATTGATTAGCTTTGAAACGAGTATATCCTAAAGTATCAGTTAGATAGTCCTGGTCAAAATACCACTCATGACTTGCACCCTGAATGTTAGGTTTATCCTCAAGATATCTCAGGTTTAGTGTCTCTTCTATCTTTTTGGTAGATAAGTTATAAAATCTATAAGCCTTGCTTTGTGCAAAATACCCAACTATAAATCCCTCATCAGCTTTCTCTTCAAATTTACCCAAATGGTCACTGGTGTTTAGAATAGTCACATGACATCCAAAAGGTTTAAAATGACTGATGGTGGGAACTTTCCCACACAAAAGTTCATAAGGTGTTTTGTTGCATGGATTAGTGATCAATACCCTGTTCAAAATATAACAAGTAGTGCTAACTGCTTCAGTCCAAAACATGGTAGGTAGCTTAGAGTCAGCAAGCATAGATCTTGCAGCTTCTATAAGGGTTCTATTCTTTCTTTCAGTAACCCCATTTTGTTGTGGGGTTCTGGCATTACTATAGTCCCTTTTAATCCCCTTTTTCCCACAGAGTTCAATTAAGTTAGAATTTTTAAACTCTGTCCCATTGTCACACCTTATAGTCTTAACCTTTTTATTTAGCTGGTTTTCAATTAAGGCAAAAAGTCCCTAATCACAAGAAAGGTTTCATCCTTAGTACCTAAGAAGAAAGTCCAACAAAACCTGCTAAAGTCATTTGTAATCACCAGGAAATAGTACCTATGGTCAATACTTCTGATGGAAGTAGGACCAAAAAGATCCATATGAAGTAACTGGAGAGGCTCAGTGATGGTGCTCACAGCTGTGATGGCCTTGTAAGAAGCTTTGTGTTTCTTTCCTTTGTTGCAGGCAACACAATTATGTTCATTTGTGAAGGTCTTGGGAGGAAGCCCTTTTACCAATCCATTCTTTGCCAGCTTGTTGATGGTTTTGAAGTTAACATGAGCCATCCTTCTATGCCATTTTGTAGATTCATCCAAGGATGCCTTTGCCACCAAACAAGCTAAATCACCTTCAGGTTGGAGTTCATTTAAGTTGAAACTGTATAGATTGTGTCTTCTTGGAACTTTAAGTACAACTTGACTTTCATCAGGCAACTTGAAGTCTTTAGAAAGCACAATACATTCAGTCTCAGTGAAGAGAACACTGTTTTTCTTGTCACAAATTTGTGAAACAGAGAACAGATTAAAATTCTGCAACTCTTCCACATAATAGACATTTTCAAAATCCAACTTGGAAGTTCTGATGGTTCCTTTGCCTGTTATTTTACCATCTCCACCTCCAAAAGTCACAGTGCCTCCTCTTATAGTCACAAAGTCCACCAACCTGTCTCTATTTTTTGTCATACTTCTAGAACACCCACTATCAACAATACCTAAGTCTTTACTTCTATGAGGATTTTCATACAACAAAAGAAAATACAACAACATTAGATACAAAGGGAGACCCAAGTCATGACTGACTTGGGCCTGCCTTGTGGATCAGAAAGATTTAAACCATGTAGATTGATCAGATCCACCATTGCTCTTGGATCCCTTCTTCAAATATGGTATGTATTGTTTCTAAGAACTACCTGCTGAGGACTTAACAGCAGTTTCCCATCTTCCCCCCCCCCCTTTTTGCATCAGGTCATAATAAACAGGCCTATAATCGTTCTGAAAGTAAGAGCTTGTAGGTCTGAAGAAGGATCTAGCAGCATTTTTTTCCAACCAGCAGGAATAGGTCTACCAGTTGGGACTAGTTTACCAGCAGAAACTGGTTTACCTGCAGGAAATGTAGCTCTGCTAGAGCTCATTTGTGCTGCTTGAGGAACAAATGGGGGTATATTTTCAACATTATTCCTCAATGGTCAAGATTGCTGTTGCCCAGCACACACACCCATTCTATTCTCATAAAAATCACAATCTTTAATCAGATGAGAATAACTACCACAAACAAAGCATGATTTATTTCTAAAAGATTTGTTCTTTACATGACTTCTCTTATTACACACAAACTTATCACAACCAAAACTAGAAATAGAATTGTTATTAACAAAATGAAAAAAAAAAGTCTTCAAAAGAAGCTGTCTTTGAATTGGATTCATCATCAGCTACTCTTGAGGAGAAGTCATCAGACTTGGGTGTGGGAGACTTGTCACTTGAATCACATGAGGCAAAGTCATTGGTCTTGGGTTTTGAGGACTTGTCACTGTTAGAACAAGAGACAAAGTCATTAGATTTACAATCAAGTTCAGGCAAGTCATTGGACTTTTTGCCATAGGTCATATGTGATTTATCAAAGTCTGTGTGGGTAGAGGTAGGCTTAAATACTCCTGTTATAGGTGGAGAAACAGCATTCATTCCTCCTTCTTTAACATATTTAACAGGAATTTGATAATTCTCAGGTTCAGGGGTAGGGTCAAAAATGCTTGGCTCATTAGGGTCATACACTTCATCTGGCCCAATATAATCTCCATACCCCAACCCTTTCTTAGACCTTACAGACTGAGAGCTATTATTCAACTTAGCTAGGTGTTTAGATGATTCTTGCCATGCATTACACCTGGCCACTTCACTATCTAACTTAGCCTACAAGTCCTGTTTCTCTAAATTCACCTTAGCATTTTCACTTTCAGAATATTTTAACAAATTATTAGTGTTTTCCAAATCTCTTTCTAAAACCCTAATCTTTTCTTCATATGCCAACTGATTAGTTTGGTACCAAGCCTTTTGTTTTTCTAAAGTTTTAAGTGTACTTTTATAAGCTTGAACCTGAACATAATAGTCTTTATATTGAGTTTCTACATCATCAAACTCCTTTTTAATTTTAGCATAGTTATCATCACATCCAAAAGGACAAGTTTGTACCTGAGATGAGATACCCATCAAAGCAAATTCCTCAGCCACATCTGCCTCATCTTCTGTCTCACATCCAGCAAGCATTCCATAAACTTGAGCAGCACCTCTTTCCTCATCATCTACCTCATGTTGTGACCAATCCACCATGGAATCAACAGATAGCAAGGCTTTAGGCTCCTCTGAGTCTAATTCTTTGAGCTTGAATGCAGAGTATCTGGTCTTATCATCTTCCTTCTTTTCTTCGCATTCTCTTGCAAAGTGACCTAGTTGTGAGTAGTTGTAACATCTAACCTTCCTTTTATCAAACCTTGCTCCATCCTTCCTATTGAATTGGATCTTCCTGCCAGCCTTCTTTTCAAATCTGTTCACCTTCACTGAAAGCATAGCCATCTGCCACTTGATATCTAATTCTTCCAAATCCATCTTATCAATCTGGTCAAAGTCTTCATATGCAAGCTGCTGTTGTGGTTCACTTTCAGCAACAAAAGAATGAAGCACATCTTCAATCACATTGCCAAAATTTGAATGTGTTCTTGGTGTAGCAGGGGTATATGAGGTTGATGAAGATGATGAGGTTGGGCTATCAGCATATGACATCTTGTTATTAGTACTGGTAGTACTAACAAATGCTGAGTGAGTTGGAGTATGTGAATAGCTTGAACCTCCTTTAATATCAATCTCAAGAGTCTTGAGTTTGTTATAGAGGTCATCAAAACTCAAGTAATCAAGCCCACCTCTTGCTTTGAGAGTGATGGATACCTGTGACCAGGAAGGAGGCAATGCTCTCAAGAACTTGGTATTGCAATCTTCATTATCTGGCCTTGCCTGCAGCTGATTGAGTTGGCTCAAAATCTTCTGGAACCTATCATAGCCTTTATGCAATCCTTCTGCATCAGAGATCTTGAATTCTTGGAACTCCTGCTTCAGCATGGACTTCCTCATCTTCTTAGATTCATCATTACCTCCAAATCTGGTTTTAACAGCTACCCAGATGTCCCTTGCATCATCTAGGTGATGAAAATCACCCATGATGTCTTCTGGGAGAGGCTGAAGCAGCAAAGTTCTTGCTTTTGTCTCCCTTTGAACAGCAATATGTTCTTCTGCAGATACAGGGGGAAGAATAATGATGTTCCCTTTTGGATCTCTTCCTGTTTTCTTTTTACTGTTTCCATTCAGGATGATGTTCCAGAGGTTATGATCACTATTATCCAGTACTCCATCTTCATGGCCCATATCTCATATTCATCCTTCTTGAGGTAAGGAAATTTTGCATTGTTGTTTGAGACAGTGGTTGTGAGAATTTGTTGTTGGACATTCTGTGTTTCAGATTTTTCATTGTTGACAGCAGAATCATCTGTTTCGGATGAAGTCATTGTATGAGGGTTTACGGAACTTTTTATGGGGTTTAAGAGATTTGTTGATAAAAAATAAATAATAATAAAAAATAAAAAATAATAAAAAAAACTGTTCTTCTTTCACAGAGTCTCTAACCAGGCTCTGATACCACTTGTAGGATCAGTCCTAGATAGATCTTTTGAGCCGGTTTAAGATGAATAGAATGTTTATGTAATCACAAACAAACTAAGAGAGACTCTAACTATTAAACTAGTGTTTACGCGGAATATAAACAATAGAGTTGAAAGAAGAATAACTAAAATAACTCTTGATCCTCTATGGATCTATATTAACTATTGAAAAGTGTTTTCGAAGTGTACAATGTTCATAGCCGTGAGTTTCTTTTATACTCCAAGAAACCCTAATTCGGCATTCACTACAAAACGTGTAGACGAGATATGCATTATCACTTCCTAATATAACTCATGCATATCTCTTTCTCTAACAAACTTCTAAATATACGGGTTTGACTATTTCTATAACCCGCAGAAACAATACTAGCAGCAGTAACCATAATGCACTACCAGCAGAAACAATAAAACTACTATACCAGCAGGAACTATATACCTGCCAGCAGAAACCAATACTACACTAACAGCAGTAATGAAACTAAATACAATTTTAATAATTCCTAACAGGGTGTCAGATAGTAAGGATGAACAGATTGAATCAACACCAAAGGTTAAAAAGGAAGAAATTCCTAAAACAGTTGAATCTAAGGTTAAACAGGTTGAGTTTGTGAAACCAGTGTTTGGTGCTAATATCTCTAGGAAAATTGCTGAATTTGATGAGAAACCTAGAGAATATCCTAGGAAACTTAATAACTGGCCTAGAGGAAACCAAAGAAATTCAAACAGCCTAATTTCACAAAAGTTAGGTAGTGATTTTCAGTTACTTAATAAGGCTTGTTATAGTTGTGGTAGTTTTGAGCATTTACAGGAAGATTGTTACTACTACCAAAAACCTGTATGGAACCAACACACTAGGGTGAACCATAAGAACTTTGCTAAAAAGACTCATCCACATCCTAATAGAAACATGGTTCCTAGGGAAGTTTTAATGAGATCTGGTGCTACTAGGATAATTACTACTGCTGCACCAACAAGGCCTATTCAAAAAAACAGAGTCGTTTCTACTGCTAAGGCAAAAGCAGATTCTACTACTGAGCCAAAAGTAATAAAAGAAACTGTCACGGGAAATCACTTTTATGCTGTTAAGGCCTCAGCTTGCTGGGTCTGGAAACCTAAAATCAAGGTTTTAGATCATGTTCTCAGACACATCAGTGCATCAATGGATTTGAAGAAATTTGATTATGTTGATGCACAAGGCAGATCCAAGTCAGTGATGGCTTGGGTCCCCAAGAGAAACTAACTATCTTACTTTATGTTCAGGGCAATCTACAAGAGGAGCTAAAGGACAAATGCATTTTTGATAGTGGATGCTCTGGACATATGACTAGAGACCAAAGCAACCTTGAAGATTTTGAAGCTATGGATGGTGGCTATGTTGCTTTTGGTAATGATCCTAAAGGTGGAAAGATTGTTGGTAAAGGTACTATTAGAACAGGGAAATTGGATTTTGAAAAGGTTTACTTTGTAAAAGGGCTTAAGTTCAATCTTTTTAGTGTCTCACAAATGTGCGACAAAAAGAATTTTGTTCTTTTTACAAACACTGAATGTCTTGTCTTATCTCCTGATTTTAAGTTGCCTGATGATCAATTTGTGCTACTTAGAGTCCCTAGAACAGACAATATATACAGTGTAGACATAAAGAACATAATTCCCAAAAGAGATTTAACTTGCCTATTTGCAAAGGCCACAAATGATGAATCCAAACTTTGGCATAGAAGACTTGGCCATTTAAATTTCAAAACTATAAATAAATTGGTTAAGGGAAACTTGGTCAGAGGTTTACCTTTAAAAGATTTTGAAAATCCTGAAACCTGTGTTGCTTGTCAGATGGGAAAGCAACACAGAGCTTCTTGTAAGTCCAAAGTAGTGAACTCTATTTCTGAGCCCTTATATATGTTGAATATGGATTTGTTTGGGCCAACTTATGTGATGAACCAGTTCTGTGTGGAAAAAGGTATTTTAAGACAGTTTAGTGTGGCTAGAACTCCTCAACAAAATGGTGTTGCTGAGAGGAGGAATAGGACATTAATTGAGGCTGCTAGGACTATGTTGTCTGAGCCAAAATTACCCACTACTTTTTGGGCTGAAGCAGTTAACACTGCTTGTTTTGTGCAAAATAGGAGTAAGGTAGTTAAGCCTCATAACAAGACCCCTTATGAATTGTTGCATGGTAGGAAACCTATGATAGATTTCTTAAAACCATTTGGGTGTCCTGTTACTATCTTAAATACCATTGATAACCTAGGCAAGTTTGATGAGAAAGCAGATAAAGGTTTCTTTGTGGGATACTCTACCAATAGTAAAGCTTTTAGGGTATTCAATAAAAGAACTAGGCATATAGAAGAAAACCTGCATGTTAGGTTTAGTGAAACCACAACTAATGTTGCAAGGAGTAGACCTGAATGGCTGTTTGACATTGATTCAGTAACCAAAAGTATGAATTATGAGCCAGTGATTGCAGGTACAACTAACAAGTCTGCAGGTACACAAGCTAATTCCAATGCAGGTACACAAGCTAAAGAGAATGAATCTACAAAGGAGTTTGTTTTAATTGAGAAATGGAAGCTTGATCCAACTTTCATAGCCAAAGAGAAAGAGAAAAAGAGATCACAAGATGATGTTGTTCATGATGTGCCCAAAGGAGATACAGAAGGTGGGGATAAATCTTCTGATGCTGGAAAAGTGGTTAATGAAGGACCACAAATTGTTGATGAAGAGAAAAATGTTAAAAACAGAGGAAATAACACAAGCAGCAGTAATCATGATTCTACGGCTAAACCCAAAATTCCTACTGCTGATGAAGATGGAATTTCTTTTGCTGATGATGACTATCCAGATGATCCTAATATACCTGGTTTAGTTAACATCTATGAAGATACTGATGATGAAGCTTTGGATGGGTTTGGTGCAGAGGCTGACTTAAACAATATGGAGAATGCAATACCTGTCAGTCTTATTCTAACCACCAGAGTTCACAAAAATTATCCAAAAGAGCAGATCATAGGAGATGTTGAATCTGCTGTTCAAATAAGAAGTAAAACAAGAGGATTGAGAGATTTGGTTAATCAAGGTTTATTTGCTCAATCTCTTCATCAGAGAAATAGCCACAAGGATCTACAGAATTGCATGTTTGCTTGTTTTCTGTCACAATTGGAACCTAAGAATGCACATAAAGCTTTACAAGATGAAAGTTAGGTAGAAGCTATGCAAGAGGAGTTGTTGCAGTTTAAGCTTCAAGAAGTTTGGACCTTGGTTGATTTGCCTAAGGGAAAAAGGGCAATTGGTACAAAATGGGTCTTTAGATGCAAAAGGGATAAAAGAGGAATTATGATCCGGAACAAAGCAAGATTAGTGGCTCAAGGATACACTCAGGAAGAGGGAATTGATTATGATGAAGTGTTTGCACCTGTAGCAAGGATAGAGGCTATCAGACTATTCTTGCTTATGCTTCATACAAGAACTTCACTGTGTATCAAATGGATGTGAAGAGTGCTTTCCTATACGGGATAATTGATGAGGAAGATTATGTCTCCCAACCACCTGGTTTTGAAGATCCTGATTATCCTGATAGGGTTTACAAGGTGGAGAAAGCATTGTATGGTTTACATCAAGCTCCTAGAGCTTGGTATGACACCTTATCAAAGTACTTGTTAAACAATGGTTTTAGCATGGGAACTATTGACAAGGCTTTGTTTATCAAGAAAGACAAAAAGGATATCTTATTAGTTCAAGTATATGTTGATGATATCATTTTTGGGTCCACAAACAAGGTGTTATGTGAGGAATTTGAGAAGCTCATGCATAGCAGATTTCAGATGAGTTCTATGGGGGAACTCGCTTTCTTTCTGGGGCTTCAAGTTAAGCAAAAAGAAGATGGGATATTCATCAGTCAAGACAAGTATGTGACTGATATTTTGAAGAAATTTGGCTTTTATGATGTGAAGCCAGCAAAGACAACCATGGAGTCCAACAAGCCTCTGATCAAGGATAAAGATGGGGAAGAGGTTGATGTGCATATTTACAGATCAATGATTGGTTCATTGATGTATCTAACTGCTTCAAGGCCAGACATTATGTTTGCTTTGTGTTTGTGCTAGATTTCAAGTTACCCCTAAAGTGTCTCACTTGAATGATGTGAAGAGAATTTTTAGGTACTTAAGGAGTCAACCTAGGTTGGGCCTTTGGTATCCTAAAGATTCACCTTTTGATTTGGTGGCATAATCAGATAGTGATTATGCTGGAGCTTGTTTGGATAGGAAATCTACCACTGGAGGGTGTCAATTTCTTGGACATAGGTTGATTTCATGGTAATGCAAGAAACAGACTGTGGTGGCAAATTCTACAACTGAAGCTGAGTATGTTGCTGCTTCAAGTTGCTGTGGTCAAGTATTATGGATTCAGAACCAATTACTGGACTATTGGTATAATTTCATGCACACCAAAATTTACATTGATAATAACAGTACAATGTGTATTATTAAAAATCATGTTTTTCATTCTAAAACAAAACATATTGAGATAAGACATCACTTTATAAGAGAATCTTTTGAAAAGAAATTAATTCAAATTGTTAAAATCCATACTGACAATAATGTTGCAGATTTGCTCACAAAAGGTTTTGATGTGGGTAGATTTCAATTTTTAATTGCTAGTATTGGAATGATCAATCTTTGAAAATTCTTATCTCTTTGTGTTTTTGTAATGTTTTGTAAGGATTTGTACTGTTATTAGTCAATAAGTTGTTTCTACTACTTGATAAGTGTTGCTAGTTATATTTAGTTCTGCTGCTTGTTAATTATACAACTGCTAAATAAACTATGGATTGTGATTATTGTGGTATATTCTTTCTTGTGTTTTTGTGGTTTTGGACTAATCTTTTGCAGGAAAAGTCAAAGGGGAATGCAAGTCTGATGAGAAAAAGATGTTTGGAAAGAACAGCAAACATTCTACTGATAGTTACAAAGTTTCTGCTGCTAGGCAAACTTTCTACTGCTGAGGGTTCTACTGCTGGCTGTGTAACTTTTGGGATTCTACTGCTTGGTTTGAATGTGTAGGGTCGGTTTTGTAAATTTGGCGCCAACTAAACCTAATTCGATCCGAAGGGCTTAAAAACCTAATTGGATTTCATAATTAACTTTGTGCGCCCAAAATTCACTCTAATTCAAACCCTAACATACATTTTAACATATAATTTTAAAATCCCCCAAAATCAAAACCCTAATTCACAATGACGACAAGAACCTTTTTCGATAGCCATAATCAAGTTGCTTTTCTTGAAAATCCCAAAGAAGCTGAAGGTTTTGCAGAGGTTATAGACTTTCTTAATGCTACTCACATTAGGTATGCATTAACAGCAAACCCTCCTATATATGTTTCCCACATTGATAAGTTTTGGTCTACTGTTAAGATCAAAACTAAAAATGGGGAAGAATATTTGAAGGCTAAGGTAGATGGCCACAAGGTAATTATTTCTGAATCATCTGTGAGAGAAGCTCTTCACTTTGCATATGATGAGGAAATAACTTGTCTTGAAAATTCTATCATTTTTGAAGAACTTGAAAATATAGGGTATGAGAAGAAAAATGAAAGTTTAAAGTTGTATAAAGGTCTTCTCTGTCCTCAATGGAAGTTTTTCATTCACACCATTCTCCATTGTCTAAGTCCTAAAACTTCAGGTTGGAATGAATTCAGTACAACTCAAACATCTGCTATGATTGGTCTGGCCAAAGGACAACCTTTTAATTTTTCGGCTATGATAATGGATGGTCTGAAAAAGAATGTTTCTGGAAAGTATTATATTTATCAAAGGTTTTTGCAATTGATTCTTAATAACCTACTTTCCAATCCAAAGGTACATAAAAAGCAATTTATTTGACCTGTGCTTCAAAAGAAATTATTTTCCTATTTGAAAAAGGATGGCAAAGATTTTTCTAGAACTGTGACACCATTATTTCATTATATGTTGTCATTAGTTCAAAATCAGGTTGAAGGTGCAGAAAACACAACTGCTACCCATCACACACCCAATTTGGAACAATCATCTGAACAACCTCAAAAAACCCAAAACCCTAGGAATTCACCAAATAAGAACACTGAGCTACCTCAGGCTAGTGTTAGGATGGATGGACCAGATGAGGCTGCCACAGGTATGGGTGGTGACATGATGGAAGGGGCTACCACAACTGCTTCTAGCTTAGAAACAGAGCAGGCCAATGGTAACATATCTAAGACCCCAACCATGGCAACATCTAATGTTGAAGGTTCTTATGAACCAGAAACAGATGATGGAAACCCCAGCCAAATGGAAAACATGGGGGGCTCAGCTGATCAAACTAGGTTTGATAGTGAGTTTACATCCTATGATTCACCTCTCAGGGAAGGTCACACATCCCAAAGTGATGAGGGTAGACAAAGAACTAAGGAATTGATGGACCAACACAATGTACAAAATGACAAATCCAGTGATTCACCTCTCGGGCCAGGTAATACAGGCCGAAGTGATGAGGATAGCATGAAACTAATCAAATAATTGATGGCAAAATGTACCGCATTGGAATCACAGGTTCTTGATCTCATACAAATTATCAAAAATTTGAAGATGAGAGTTAGGCTTTTGGAAGGTCAGAAGAGGTCAAGAACCAGGGCATTTAAAAGGTTAAAGTGGGGAAAGCACAAAGAGTTAGTTCCTCTGAAGACATAGGTTTGGGGGAGGATGCTCCCAAACAATGGAGGAATGAGACAAAAACTTCAGGGAATGCTGAGACTAATGAAGAAGGTGTTGCTGATATGGATATGGATAGTGGTGAAAATGAGGAATTTGTGGTTAAAGACAAATCTGGTAATGAAGTAGCTTTGGAAAAAGGGAAAAAGGAGCAGTTAATAGATAAATTGAAAACTTTGGATGCTGAGCAACTTGTTAAAGCTTCAGAAGTAATGGTGGAATCAGTCAAAGGCTTGGGAGATTCTACTGCTCAAGTTCCAGATACTACTACTGGTGGTAAAAGTGTTGAAGAAGTTAAAGTTGAATATGCTGCTAGTGATAGTGGAAAAATGACTAAGGAAGATTCTACTGTTAAGGATAAAGCTGATTCTGCTGTTGGTGACAAATAAAATATAGCTAAGGATGATTCTACTGCTGAGGTAATTCATTCTGCTGCTAGTGTTAATGATCCTACTGCTCAAGTCCATGATGATCCTACTGCTGGAGTCAAACATTCTACTGCTGGTGTTGAAGTTCCTACTATTGAGACTAAAGTTGATTCTACTGCTGAGGAATTAGATGATGATGTTAGTATGGCAAAGGTAATACTACAACTTAAGTCTACAAAATCATCAACACCAAAACAACCACAACCACAACAACCTAAATCACAACTAGAACCACAACAACAACCAGAACCACAACAACAACTACAACCTCAACCACAAAAAGCATCAACAAAGGCACTTGTTAAAGGAGTCACAATTAGAGAACCTATCCTATCCAAGAAACCTACTCAAACACATCAATACTCAGGGAAGGGTAAAGGCAAAATGGTTGAAGAGCCTGAACCTCAACCTAATATACCCTTTGAGTTTAGGCCAAAAGAGTTACAAGAAAAGGTTAATGAAGAAGCTATAAGGAAGTTAGCTGCAGAGTTTGAAGAGGAAAATCAGAAAGTTCTTGAGGCTCAAAAGAAGCATATTGAGGATGAGGCTAAGACTAAGGAATTTTTGGATGCTTGGGATGAGGAGAGAATTAATTATGATGCAGATGTTGAGCTTTCTAAGCTGATTAAGAAGGAACAGCAAGATACACAACAATGGAAGAAAGAGAAAAATGGATGAAGAAGTACAAAGAACAAAGAAGAAAATGGTATCTTGCTGAAAGAAAGAAAAAGGAATTGCTCAAACCACCAACTGTTAAACAGATAAGAAAATTTCAGTGTTATTACTTGAAAAATATGAAAGGTTATACACTTAAACATCTTTCTTGGTACTCTGATGAATTAATTCAAAGGATGTTTGAGAAGGCAAAACATGATAGTGATAGTTTTGTGCCTATGGGGTCAGAAGATGAATTTAAGAAGTTTAAAAGGTTTAAGAAGGTGGTAGAGACTTAGATTGAAACTGAGGTTGAAAAAGAAAATGTGGAAGAAAAGAAGGTAGAAGAAAAGGTTGTGAAAGAAGAAGAGAAAGAGACTTTTGGTATTGGAATTAAAAGAACTGAAAGAGTTTTGAAATCTGTTGGAAGGAATAAGAAGAGGAAGTTTGATAAATCAAAGGTAGTAGAGTAGAGTTCTGAGTCTGAGCATGAAAGTGAAGAGAAAGTTGATAATGAAAAGGATGCAGAAGAGTTACAACAAATGACTAAAGTGGTGGATAATGATGATGACACATTTGTTGATATTGTTCCTCTGCAATCAAAAGCTTCTATCATTGGATGGAAAGCTGGATATGAAGGAAAGATTACTTGGTGGGAGATATACAAAACTGGTGGAAAATCTAAAAGGTTTGGGTCATTCTCTCAAATGCTAAGAAACTTTAATAGAGAAGATTTAGAGACCTTGTGGAGATTAATCAAGGAAAAGTATGGAGATTCAAGGCCACAAGATGAGTTTGATAGAGTACTCTGGGAGATCTAAAAGTTATGTTTGAAGTTTATTCTGAAGACAGAGTTTGGAATGATGAAAGGAAATGTGGTAAAATTACTCTTTGGAGATTGTATGAGTCATGTGGAGTTCACAACATAGTAATGCAGGGAGGACTTCAACTTTACATGCTGGTAGAGAAGGATTACCCTCTGTCTAAGCCTACACTTGTTTTGATGGTTAATGGAACAATTAAACTTCACATTGATCGTTGGAGTCAACTGGTTATTGATCTTCTGACGAAAATGAAAAGACAATTATATGGGCCAGATTATAGGAAAAATATGAAGAAGTGAGTGTTTGGAAGCATCCTCCTGGTGATGGTTTAAAGCTTAAAATAAAATTGATAATTTTGAATTAAAATATCAAGTTTAGGGGAGGATTGTTGGGTTTTAAGATGTTGCTGCTAAGATTGGATAATACTGCTTATTGTGCTATTTGGAAAAATTCATTAAGTATGAATTCTACTGCTGGTTACAATGATACTACTGCTAGTGTATTTCATACTACTGCTGGTGTTGCTGAAAAGATCAATGAAATAGACCAAGTAGATACTACTGCTAGGCTTATGGATTCTACTGCTAGAGTTAGTATTCTACTGCTTATGTGATAAGTATGTATAGTCGGTTAGATAAGTATAGAAAGGATTTTTTATATATCTTATTTAGTTAGACTTATATGTTTCTTGTAAAGGACTCCTTAGTCTATAAAAGGAGGTTCTAGGGTTAGATACATATACGTATCATTGTTAAAAGTCGATTCACTTCAAGGCTTTTGTAACCCTATTACTTTTGAGTAACCGTATTAATATATTGAAGTGTTTGTTGAGTGAATTCTATTGTTCATTGAT
The DNA here is from genome assembly GCA_021014915.2 of Artemisia tridentata subsp. tridentata. Taxonomy (NCBI): domain Eukaryota; kingdom Viridiplantae; phylum Streptophyta; class Magnoliopsida; order Asterales; family Asteraceae; genus Artemisia; species Artemisia tridentata. The sequence goes on from CP139509.1 coordinate 263,686,174, forward strand.
TATTCTTCTTAAGATTAAACATTAGATTCCGCATAGTGTTTAATATTGTTTCAAGAACAGTTTCTATACTTTTTATTTTAGATATGTATCTAAGATAACTAACAAGATCAATAGCTCAACTGGGATCAACAATGTGATTGATAACAAAGCATTAAAAATCCATTATGATATTAAATGAGAGTATAAGTAATATGTGATTATAATTCATGTAGATCCGGTGAAGTCGGAGTGATCCTCTTTCTTTTGTTCTTTTACCCTTTTGCTTGCGTTTCATAAGGTACAGATATTCCGCTCTTTCTCAGTAAGGGTATCTCATGACTTGATTCCTTGATGTTTAATATTCTGATTATGATCCATTTGATATTCGTTTGGTTGTTTCCTGCGATATGATTCGTTCGTTATCTCCAGTGACTTCAGTATTCGAATCCTTTGATATTTTGTAATCCATTAGATATTATGACTTGTATGAAAAACTTTTTTGAATATATATCTTAATGATGGTTTTGAGAAATACTATTTTTTTATTTTAAATGATTTCTATGAATACGAGGTAACACCACTTTTTATATAAAGGTTTAATGACTCTCATGAAAACGGCTTTTAAAAGAATACTTTTATGAAAACAACATTTAAATGATTTTCATAATTACATAATTTTGTTTTACTCTACCCTTAGGGATTTCTCATGACTCATTGTCTCCTGATATTTTTTATGCTTAGATCCGTATTTGTTTAGTTATTTGCTTGATTATTCATTTCATGCTATCTTCCATTCATATAGCTATTATCTGAGTTGGATAGTTTATAATTATCCAATATCATTAGATTGCATGTACTATGCCTATTATGTTGCCCATATTTGTAGCCAGTCATGGGGAGTCCATGGCCTTGCCATTGATGCACCAATGGTATTGACGCTATCTGTGGAGGTGGGTTTTTGTCCACAGCGTTCCCATTTGTTTATAGAGTTGTATATATGGCGCACCTGGCCCATGTTTATTATATGTATGTTTAGTCTAGAACTGGCATATGTATCTCTGTTTTGAAGGGAGCGTATGGATGCATCCTACGCACTTAGTTCAGTTTTGATATATTCTTGTGAGTGGACTTGAGTGTGTGCAATACACCCCATTTTACTATTTGGTACATTGAGCTAGCTACTGCATGTACAATTTGCTATATGTTTTGTTTGGCATTTCCTTTGATATTGATATCCACTTTATGTTCATTATTATGCTTTGATCCCTTTCATATGTTCCATATTTTGTTTGACATCTTGTTTAGTAGGTTCTCTTGGATTCATTCACTTATTCATTTCGTATATGCTTATTACCTTTCATGTGTTTATATCTGTTCACTGAGCGTTAGCTCAGCTGCATTTTCTTTTCTCTGCGGCAGGTTATAAGCGGGATGCTAGGCTTGAGTGTTGAGAGTAGAAGATAGAGAACCTACCCTTGATTAGATTCCATTAGTAGAGTTATGATTATAGACATTATGCTTTGGATATGTATTGTATTTAGATTATTGTTTGGATTATAGTTCGTAAGTCCTTGTAATTATTGACTTAGTATTTAATAAGAAGTCTTCCGCTTGCGTTTATATATTCTGATTGACACCATAATGTTACACTTAGGCCCTTTTCGGGTTGGGGTGTTACAATTATGGTATCAGAGACAGGTTTCGACCTGTAGTACTTTAAGTTATGACCTATGAAAGATTTGGCCCTTAGGTTTGCACTATAGGAGTTTATGAAACAACCTTTGAGAATTTGCCTTTGGATTTACACTCTGAAGAAACTTAGGTTATGACCGGTGAGGATTGGGTAGACTATAAGACATTTGTTTAAGTATCATTGCTTCCGCATCACTCTGATCCGTGCCTTACTTTTAGTTAAACCCTTTTAAGATCACTTTTTTCGGAGATTAGAAACTTATTATTTTGTACAACCTAAGATTTGTGACTGAGTAAGTTTAGAATGCGTTGAGAATTCTGTAGTAATGCCTGACACTATATAAGCCTTATTTTTTGATTCCGACCTTAACTTCTGATTTGTTTGTTAATCATTAGATGCCTTTTAGATCATTCTGAGAATTCTTGTGACCATGATGTGTTTGACACATTCTTTGATTTCTCTTGCTTTTGCTAAGCATATTTAAGTCTCCCTACACTATTAGATTTCATCTTACCCATTCCTATTCATATGAGAAATCTTGTGGTGATTAACCACGAGTATGGGAATGTTTCCCTCGCTTCTGAATGAGAAGATCTTCTCTACTGATCTATCTTTCTCTGGAATGTTAAATTCGATGTTATTCTGGTATGGATTAGTTGACTGAGCATTAAGATGCTAACTACTGTCATACTGTACACCTTTGACAATTCGAACATCCTGAACTCTTTTTACCATGATTTCTGATTGGTTAACCCATTGTTAGCATTACTACCCTGGAAGCTCGTACGTTATTTTTGCGATTGTGAAGTTCTCCTAGCACCTATTTCGTACACTGTTGGCTGGATCTTACCTTGAGAGAGTCATTTTGCAATCTGAACTTTTCGATGTAGTCCTTGAACCAACTACCAAGGTTTCCACCGGAGTGTGAAGTTGAATTGACCTGGTACTAAGAGATTGTTTAGTCACGACTCGAGGTAGAATATGATATCAATAAAGGCATGTATATGATGCAAGTATTATGACGCCTGGCCAACGTGATAATAGTTACATCATATAAACTAAACTTATTGGGATCATAGGATGTCTTTGAAAAGTGCCTGAGAACAGTAAGTGGAATGAGTCTGAATTCTATCTGAGTAGAGCGACGTTTTGCCTGATTCTGAAACTCCATATCAAATAGCACCAGTTGAATTGAAAGAACTGAAAGGGCAACAACAAGAACTAGGAAGTAGTTTTATTCGTCTGAGCGTATCTCCGTGGGGTGCTCCAGTTTTATTCGCGATGAAGAAGGATGGTAGCATGAGGTGGTATATTGATAACTTATCATCAGTTGCGTGTGATCAATATATAAGTTTAGGTTATATGATGTAATTATTATCACATTGGCCAGGAGTGGTATATTGATTACTTATCATCAGTTCCGTGGGGTGCTCCAGTTTTATCAAGGTAGTTCTAGGAACACGTTTTGTATTATCATGTATTGATCATTTTTGTAATAGGTTGCTTAGGCCTTTAGGTTTGTTTTATGGCCCAGCCTGTGTAGAAGGCCCATGGGCGGTGTCTATTTATTTATTTTAGTTATTATGTTTAATTATGTTATTAGGGCTAAAAGCCCAAGACCTTGTAAAAAACTATAAATACCCCTTCCCATTCAAGGGAGAGGGTTGGTTGATTGAGTACTAAACATTTCATTATTATTGTTAACAATCTTCCACTCTCTTTCTCTCTCTAACTCTCTCTCTCTAGATCTAGGATTAATTAGGTAGCTTGTGTGATAAAAGTTAGTAACATCACGCCTAGGGGTAATTTAGGTTGTTAAAGATTAGATCTAATTGAAATTTAAAAATTTAGAAAACGGTTACTGTTCACGTACCAATTTTATCGACTTTCTGGACTGTTTATCGAGTTTCTGGAATTTATCGACTTTCTGGCATTTATCGACTTTCTCTTTGAGTTAGAAGAGTTGTCGACTTTGTCAAGGTTACCGACTTTCTATAGTTATCAACTTTCTATAGTTATCGACTTTTTATAGTTATCGACTTTCTGGACTCTTATCAATTTTCTCAAGTTGTCGACTTTCTTCAAGTTTGAAGAGTTGTCGACTTTCTTCAAGTTTGAAAAGTTGTCGACTTTCTCAGAGTTGTCGACTTTCTCAGAATTATCGACTTTCTCAGAATTATCGACTTTCTCTGAGGTATCGACGTTCCTAAGCAGTTGTCGACTTTCTTCAGCAGTTATCGACTTTCTAAGTTCAGAATTGTCGAGTTTCTAAGATTCTTCCAAGTTTCTAGTGTAAAATCCTCTGAGTTTCAAAGTTTGAATTCTCCGAGTTTCTAGAGTAAAATCCTCCGAGTTTCTTCAAGTTCTTCAAACGTACAAACCTAATCTTCAACAACAACCGTTATTATCCTTTAAAGATCCTACACCTACATCCACAAGTTACTTCAAGATGTCTCAACCACCATACCATAACTATTTCTACAATCAACAACAACAACAGTATCGTCAACAACAACCATATCCACAACAGTATCCTCAACAACAATATCAACCACAATATCAACCACAGTATCAACAACAACACATGTTCATGCATCAACATCAATTTCCTCATCAGCAACAAGTCCCTCCACAACCAATGCAAAATTACCAACCTCCTTCAAGAGAACCACATTGGTTTACCAAGATGTGCGAAGCTATTAGTAGTCAACAGTCGAGACATGAAGTAGGGTCTTTGGACACACCACCTATGCTAACACCAGGAAACTATGTGCAGTGGTCCAGTTGTTTTCTCCGATTCATCGAGCTAAATAAACCTCATGGGAAGTATCTGAAGAAGGTTATCATTGATGGACCGTATCCAACTCCTACTACAACTATTCCTGCAGATCCAAATCAAGTTCCTCCACGAGAAACAACAACCCCTATTCCTATAGCTCAACTCACCGCAGAACAAGTTCTACAACAAGAGGACAATGAGCTAGCAATGTCTTACATACTCCAAGGGATTCCCAATCCTATCTTCAGGAGTATTGATGCCCAAAAGACAGCCAAGGATATGTGGGAGCATGTACATCTGCTTATGGAAGGCACATAACTAAATCAAGAGGACTTGGAATCTAAGTTGTATATGGAATACACACATTTCATGATCGAACCTGAGGAATCTTTAGAATCATACTATCATCGTTTCACCAACATCATCAATGATCTGGATCGCCACAACATAAGTTTCTGGGATTTCTCAGACCAGATTGGCAAAAGTACGTCACGTTTGTTCGACAAGCCAAAAAGATAAACGACGTTTCTTATAGGTTATTGTATGATTACCTAAAACAACACCAATCTGAAGTTGACAAGGACAGAGCAGCACGTGGAGGATTCTCATCAGCACCTAATTCAAACTCACTTGCATTAATGGCTCAGTCTCACTTTGCACCACTAAATCAGGATTTTGTTCAACCATCACCACCTCATTCGGGTTTTGCACCACAAATCTTCAAACCAACTTGTCCCTTATGAAGCACCTTCACAATACTCTGATAATCAACTTGTCCCATACAACAACACTGATTATAGTATGTACTCCAACATTGACAATGATGAAGATGATGCATTTAACTCTTTGAATGAAGGATTTGCATTGATCGCTCGTGCCTTTAGCAAATTCTCCAACAAGTCTAACAATCGTTTGAGATCTTCATCAAATACAAGGAATCAAGCAGTGGTTAATGATGGAAGGGTTGAAATTTAGAATAGGGCTTCAGGAAGGTTTGGTTCAGGAAATTACATGGGGAATTCTGGTGGTCAAAGGTTCAGTTCAGGAGGAAGTGGTAGAAACAACATGGGTAATACACAGAGGAAGACTCAGATTGCAGATAAAGGGAAAGGGATTGCTAACACATCAATCACGTGCTACAATTGTGGTGGGAATGGTCATATGGCAAATGCATGCCCAAAGCCAAGGACAATGGGCAGTGTTTATCATAAGGAGGCTCTTCTTCTGGCATTGAAAGATGAAAAAGCTGGTGGTACTTTGACCGAGAAAGAACACAACTTTATGGCAAATGCATTCTCTGATGATGAAATGGAAGAACTTGAAGCAAATGCAGCCGTAATGTTGATGGCAAACATGCAGGAGATGAATATGAGTGAGACAGGCCCGGTCTATGATACTGACGGCTTATCTCAGGTATCTGAAGCAGATTGTCTTATTCATGAAATTGCATCACCATCTGCATCTTCATCTGCACAAGAAAATTTTGGTCAAAATGACTCATCATTCTCATCTCAAGACAATGATCAAATAAACACCGTTGTTACATTTGATGATGATCAAATTAACCTCGTGGTTTCATTTGATGATTCTTTTGATGATGACAATCATGATCATATTCAACAAAATGATTTTATGCATGATACAGATCCAGATTTTATGACCTTCTTGTTGACCACCCAAACACAATTGAATGCACAAAAATCTCAGATTGATAAATGCAATGACATTAACAGAAACTTAAAAGCCAAAGTTGCATTGTTAACCAAGGATCTTGAGTGCTACAAGCAACAACTTTCAAATTTTGAAAAAAAAGAAAAACGTGAGAAAAGCTTTGAGTCTGCTTTCCAAGAGTCATACGTGAAGGTACATAATTTAGAACATCAAGTTCGTGAATTGACCGTTTCCAAAAATGAAATAATTTCACAAAAGGAACAAGAAATATTTGATTTTCAAAAATAGGTTGACATTCTCCATTCTGAACTTTCTAAAACCAAAACAGAACTGTCAACTTGTCAAGAAAATTTTTCTGAACACAGACAAGCTTCAAGGAAACGTGTTAATTCATACCTTGAGGAAATTGTGGCATTGGAAAGCAAACTTAAGGAATTTCAAAACGTTGTTTATAAAACGGGTGAATCGGTAACAACCTTTCAAAAATTAACTGTCAAACCAAATCCTCAAGGATATGGCTTTGCAATTGGAAATGATCAACTACGTTTTTTAAACCAAGCACTCAAGGAAATTCCTAAGTTGTACAGTGCAGAATTATTGTTTGATGATACTTTCACACGTGTGGTTGTATATAATACTGAAGAGGAACTGGAACACGAGGACGAAAGTCGATCTAAGTTGAGTTGCGTACATTATAACAAACCATACGATTATTCGAAAGCACCTCATATTAGTGAAACTTTTGTACCTCAAAAAGATAGATCTAATCAAACGTGGTCTTTAACCGAAATAAATACTTCATCTAAAGTTGGTCCAGTAACCACTGTAGCACAAGTCAATGGTCCATTACCAAATCAAGGTGTCAAGGAACAAATGCCAAAAGAATGTCGCATTCTTAAATATTTTAAAACATTTATGGATGACATCCAACTTTTGGAAGACGCAATTGAAAGAAATTCTGAAATCAAAATCTCCACTTTTCTCTCTCCTTATGAGAAAGAAAAGAGAGAAGTTTTTCAAAAACAATTATTTCCACATGTCAAACACCTGCGACTTTGTGCGACACAGTGGGAACAGGAACTCCAGTCAGACGTTGCATCAATGATGAACATTTTCAAAGCAAAAGATAACAAAATTGCAAAACAAAAATGTCAAAAGAAAGCTTTGGAAAAAGATTCAGATTGACTCTTGATGTATGTTCTCAGTTCTGATGTGATATCTCTGCTTATGAATGCTATCTATTTGTCGTGCAATGAATTGCTTGTTGATGATCACTGTGTTGAAATTGAGACAATGAGACTTGAGATTGCAAATCTGAGAAAAGAAAATGAGAGACTTAGACAAATCAATGATGATGTGGAACCAAATGTGCAAAAGAAATTTTTAAACTTAACCAAAGGTTGCAATGGTGTCAGACTCAGAGTATTAACTTTGAGTTAGCACTACAAAGCCAAAAAGAATCTTTATCTTCTCAAAATGTTCATGTTTCAAAACTTCAAACTCTTGAAAAAGAAATTGATGTTTTAAAACATCAAATTTTTGAGTATGAAAAAGATATTGCTAAACTTTGTGAAAATAGAAATGACACTGTTCGGTTAAATAGAAAATTAGAATCAAAAATTCAAGATCAAAACCACATCATCATTGAAATGAAAGAGAAACTCAAAGTTCTTGACAAAGGGAAATTTGTACCAAATAATGTGATTGCACCAGGAATATACAGAGTAGACGAGACTCATAAGACAGCATCTTCAATCACCACTAATGTGCAAGCTTCAACTTCCACAGGATTAGGGAACCCTCCTAAGGTTAGAAGATCCAAGTCAAACAAGAGTCAAAAGAAGATTAGAGTATGGAAACCTATGAGTGGATCACCTAAAGAAGTTGAAGTAGAAGTTCACAATAGGCAGTCGAATAACACGCATGTTATGTCTAGCTTAGAATCCAACTTGTCAAAGTGTAATTCTGAACATGATGTAATGAATGCTGAATCTTTGAATGTCTGTAATGATGTTATGATTGATTCTTACTGTTACTGTGTGTTTTGTCATACTAGTGTGTTGTTTGGTAATCATCAAAAATGTATTGCTAAACCCCTTTTTGTCACGAAAACAAAAACGTACTACTGGCATTTCCTATAGGCCCATAACCGCTGTTAAGTCCATTTTAGGAAAACCGCCACAAGTAGTTTCTGCGACCAACGTTGACAAGACCATAGCTGCACCTAGGACAAACCGATCACCAAGTGCATACACTAGGAAGAAAGCAGAAACTAGTTGGGCGTGGCAGCGTTGGTTACAACATAAACCTAGTTTTGCTTAGGAACCAAAGATGCTTAACACCTGTATTACTAACCCAAAGGGATCCACCGGTTCCAACCTTCCATCTGTGTCCTCTTCTTGTGATGCAGGTGATTCAAATTGTTCTCTGGATTGTTGATAGCTGGTGTTCCCGGCACATGATAGGCAACTTAAAGCTTATAGTAAACTTTGTTGCGAAGTTCATAGGCACTGTCAGGTTCGGGAATGATCATTTCGCGGCTATCATGGGTTATGGTGATTATGTCAACGGGAATATCGAAATTAGCCGTGTCTACTATGTCGAGGGCCTTGGTCATAATCTGTTCTCCGTTGGGCATTTCTGCGATGGTGATTTAGAAGTGGCTTTTCGGGAGAAAACATGTTTTGTTAGAGATCTACAGGGAAATGACCTGAAGAAAGGAAAATGTGGCACCAGTCTTTATACTATTTCCTTCTCTGATATGACTGCTTCGTCTCCGATTTGCTTACTATCCAAGAAACGTCCCACCAAAGCATGGCTATGGCACAAACGTATGTCTCACCAGAATTTCAAAACAATGACCGAGCTCACTCGTAACAAGTTGGTACGGTTATTTGTAACAAGTCCCGGTTGGTGGCTAAAGGATTCAGTCAAAAGGAAGGAATCGACTTCGAAGAATCTTTTGCACCAGTAGCGTGTCTTGAGGCCGTTCGAATGTTCCTGGCGTACGCTGCTCACAAGAATATCACGGTATATCAGATGGATGTGAAGATGGCATTTCTAAATGGACAACTCCGGGAAGAGGTGTACATTACACAACTAGAGGGCTTCATCGATCCAGAGCATCCGAACCACGTCTATAGGCTCAAGAAAGCCCTCTATGGCCTTAGGCAAGCCCCGAGGGCATGGTACGACAAATTATCTGCATTCATACTAGCCAATCACTTTACTAAAGGATCAGTTGACCCGACTTTGTTTATACAAAAATACGGGGCGGATATTCTCATTGTTCAAATTTATGTAGATGACATCATTTTTTGTTCAACTCATAAAAAATATTCAAACGCTTTTTCAAAACTAATGAAACAAAACTTTGAGATGTACAAGATGGATGAACTCAAGTTCTTCTTAGGACTGCAAGTTCATCAATCACCCCGTGGTATATTCTTAAGTCAGTCCAAATATGCTCAGGAAATATTGAAAAAGCATGGTATGACTAACTGTGACACCTATAATACCCCCATGTCCTCCTCATCCCCAAAGCTAGATGCTGATCTACATGGCACACCCATTGATCCTATGAAATATTCTAGTATGATTGGGTCTCTCATGTATCTCACCGCTAGCCGGCCGGATGTTGTATTTGCCACGTATCTATGTTCCCGTTACCAGTCAAGACCAACTGAACGTCATTTTTCTGCTGTTAAGAGGATCCTTCGATACATAAAGGGAACCATTCATTTGGGGATCTGGTATCCGAAGGATTCTGGGTTTGAACTTGTTGCTTTTTCAGACGCTGACCATGCAGGATGTTTAGACACAAGGAAAAGTACGTCTGGGGGAGTACAATTTTTGGGTGACAAGCTCGTCTCTTGGCAGTCAAAGAAGCAGGACTGTACGTCACTGTCGTCTACTGAATCGGAATACGTCGCCATGTCCGTATGCTGCGCTCAAGTCATATTGATGCGATCTCAGCTGATGGACTATAGATACGTGTTTAACAAGATTCCGATGTACTGTGACTCCAAGAGTGCCATCGCTATTTCATGCAACACGGTTCAACATTCAAAATTGAAGCATATTGCTCTCCGGTATCACTTTATCAAAGAGCACATGGAAATGGGTACGATTGAATTATATTTCGTGGGTACAGAATACCAATTGGCGGATTTGTTCACCAAAGCCTTGCCTCATGCAAGATTTGTGGAACTGGTTCACCAGATTGGTATGCGATGTTTGACTCCAGACGATTTGAACAATTTTCTTACACAAAATTAAATGAGCCAAACATCCAAACTATCTTTGTATATAATTATTAAAACACAAAAAGATATTCCATTTTTTTTTATTTAAAAAAAATAAAAAAATTAATAAAAATAAAAAACTTTAAGTGTGCAAAAGTGTATCCCAATCAATATATGTTATCGTCATTTCAAATTTCATAAATTTCAAATCACGAACATATTTTGAGGGGGAGAAATTTTTGCACATTTATCATCTCAAAATCTTCATCATTATCTTCATCGATGAATATTTCTATGATTTCTTGGACTACTAGTCTAAATTTTTTCACAAATGGGTCTTAGTTCAAGGGGGAGAAATGACATGCATTAAATTGGATCTAGATTTTAAACATCAAGGACTGAAATCGTCAAGTTTGAAAAAGTTGTATCTTTAGGACCTCAACTGATTTAGGTTTCTAGTTAAAGGGCTGAAAATGTCACAATAGGACTTTATGAGATCTAGAACACAAGTTAGGGGACTAAAGTTGACAATGGATCAAACTTAATTAATATAGCCATCAGTCTGACCTCAGTCAAACACACAACCGCACAGTATCACTTCCCTCTCACTCTAAAACCCGCCAAACGCTAAAACCCTTCAAGAATTTCAAGATTTTTCTGATTCATTAGTATCAACTGTAAGTAATAAAATCTAATCATTAAGGCTTTATTATTATTCGCGTAATGTTTATGTAGCTAAAATGTCAGATTTTGCGAATTAGGGTTTATGCTAATGATTTGGGCGTTTCTAGCTTAGTGTTGTTTAATCTAATTGAGTTAGTGTAAAAGCTTCATAACATAGTTTAGAGTGAATTACACTTGGTTAATTAGGTTAAATAACAACAGATAACATGGTTCATATGAGTTAGGGTTTAAGATTGTCGCGTATGTGAGCTGAAATGAATGAGTATTGTGGTTTGTGGTTTGAATGATGGGATATGTTTGTTTGAGGTTCTTGAGTATGCTGTTAATGTTTCATCACACAAGTCTAAGTGGTTTCCTTGATTCAAATGCTTGCGCATGCATATATGTCTATGATGAAAAATGTATTGATATGAAGTGATTTCTAAGTGTTTGTTTCTGCTTAGAACATGTTTTGGATACTTGATAAGCATGAATTGTCATCTATAAATGAGTTGTATGATATCTGGTTAACTTGGCTGTTATCAAGTTTTAATATGATTTTCTTATCGACTTTGTCACATATTTATCGACTTTGTGCTTAAATGATTATCTATCGACTTTGTGCTAAAAGTGAGGTCTATCGACTTTGTGCTGAGAATCTATCGACTTTGTCTCCGAGTTAGGAGACTAAAGTCAGGGACTTGTCGAGTTTCTTAAATTTGTCGAGTTTCTTAAAACTTATCGACTTTCTGAAACTTGTCGACTATCTGAAAATTGTCGAATTTCTGAAACTTGTCGACTTTCTGAAACTTATCGACTTTCTGAAATTTGTCAACTTTCTGAAACTTGTCAACTTTCTTAAACTTGTCGACTTTCTGAAACTTGTCGACTTTCTTAAACTTGTCGACTTTCTGAAACTTGTCAACTTTCTTAAACTTGTCGACTTTCTGAAACTTGTCGACTTTCTGTGACCTGTCGACTTTCTGTGACTTATCGACTTTCTGTGAATTGTCAACTTTCTGAGATTTTTTGACTTTCTGTGACTTGTCAACTTTCTAAGACTTGTCGACTTTCTGTGACTTATCAACTTTCTGTGACTTGTTGAATATCTAAGACTTACCTAGTTTCTAAAAGTTACCAAGTTTGTGTTATATTCAGACTTAGAGTATATTTTGGAATAAACTTAGGGAAGTGAAAAAAGTTGGAAAGTATAAGGATTGCTTGTATATGGTTTGCTTGACTATGTGAAGGTTTTTCCGTGATTAAGTTCCTCTTTGTGATACATCATTCTAGTTAGGCTATAATCATGTAACAAATAACATTCACGAACATATATATACAATGTCTATTGTGTGTTGTTGTTGGTGATTGTGGTACACAAGCAAACCATGTCTCAAGGATCTGTGACACGAAAGGAGATGATTCCTGAAGAAGATGAGCGAAAAATCAGTAAATCTAATTCAAAAGTCGATTACAAGAATTTACCATGTCACGAGTCATGTCAGATAGTTGTGGAAATACTGAAGAGACACTTCATCAGTCCGGTTTTGACTAAGAAAGCAAGCATCCCAGAAGTATATATACATTAGTTTTGGCATTCCATGACCATTGGAAAAGACAACGAAAACATTACAGTCACAATTGACAAAACAGAGATTCAATTCAGAGTTGATACTCTTCGCAGCGTTCTAGATCTTCCATCTGAAGCCTCGGGCCCAAAGCGAAAATTTCATTAGGACCCAACTTTTGAAGACATGGCTGAAACTCTAAGGCTTCTCGGCTATGATGAACAGGATGAAGAACTCACCTCAGTCTCCAGAGTGGACAGGAAATACATCCCTCAGCCTTGGTTGACACTTTACACTATAATCATTCATTGTATAACCGGCAAAAGAACTGGGCTTGAACACCCAAGTTTCACACAGTTACAATTCATCTGGGGTGTCATCACTTTACATCACATAGATTTCGCCAAGTTCATATGGAAAGACATGATATTCCAAGCCCAACAGTTCCAACTAAAGAAGAGTTACATGATACCCTTTCCCCGATTCACCAAACTCATAATTTCACGCTTCATGCAACACCACCCTGAAATCGATAGACGTTCAAATAAGAAAGCTAACACCGAAGATATGGATCACATGCTCTCCAGAGTCAAAGTGCAGATTACAAACACCAAGAAACAAGGTGTGAGAATCCCATAGAGTATTTGACAAAAGAAGTGAAGGAAACTGAATCTTATCAATTGTACGATGAAGCAGAAAAGGCCGGAAAAGTAGGAATCACAGTCAAGAGCACTAAGTCAACCAGGGGCAAGAGTAAGAGTACAGGCAAGATTGTCCCACCTGCTACCTCTCGTACAAAGAAATGCTCAAGAGCTGATAAGAAGAAAGTGATTACTAGTGAAAAATCCACAAAATTGAAACTTAGTGACGAACCAAGTGACGAAGAGGAAGAAGAAGTGGTTGATTTCAGAATTGTGAAGAAGCAAGACCTTGAAAAGATGAAGTCAGCAATGGTTGAATCAGACAAAGGTTTGGGCAAAGGAAAGGGAAAATCATTCAAGATAGTGAAACAATCTTTCAAAGCTATATAACCACCATTGACTGAAAAGGAAGAGCAAAAACAACTCAAGAAAGCAACAAAGGCTAGCAGAGAGAAACATCTAGCTGAACAAGAGAAGTTTGAAAGGAAGAAAAGAGGTGAAGGATCGGTTTCACAACCCTTGGATCAAACAGAAGAAGAGACATAGGCAACAAAGTCAGCTACACTGGATGAATCTGAGGGTGAATCAGAAGAGTCAGACGAAAGAGTTCATACATCCTCAGGATCAGGATCTGAAGAATCTGAATCGGATAAAGATGAAGAAGATGATGAAGAAGGAGATGAAGAAGGTGAAAATGATGATGATGATGAGAACAATGACGATGAAGGTAATGAGGAAGAACATCAAGATGAAAAAGATGACTACACTATACCACCATCTCCACAACCGTCATCTGTGGGTCAGTCCACAAGTGAATTTCACGAACTCAAAGAAAAAATGGCTACACTTCAATAGTTGGTTTTAAGAAATCGACAAAAAGAAGAAGAAAAGCACAAAGTATTGACAGAAAAGCTCGTTGAAGAGGAAAAACAGTCAGATAAAAACACATTTCACATCAACAATCTCAAAGCATTCAATCTGGAAAAGACTGCAAGGGAATTTCTTACAACTCATGTTCCACAAGAAGTTAGTGCTCTAGTACCTCAAGAGGTCACCAGACACCTTCAAGAGGCTCTCCCAGGAATTCTCAAGGAATATGTTAAGAGAAATCTAGAAAAGACGGTGGCTAATTTCATACAGACAACACCAATAACAATTCGAACCGTGCCACCTAAGCCATCTAGATCTGATCTCAAGGGACAACTACTTGAAGACATCCTCAATGAACCCGAAGAGGAAGAACTCAAATAGGCATTGCTCAATTCGATGAGAAAAGCTGAGAAGAAAGCTTAATCATGTAAGCAAGATAAGCCGGTCAAGCGTCGTCGAGATGATCAAGACGATCAAGGAAAGAAAAAGAGAAATCCTTCCAAATCAGCTGGACCTTCGACCATAGCACATTCTTCTGGCACCACAAAGCAATCAAGCCAACTGATGTTCGTTCCACTTGAAGGTGGAGCATTCGAAGAGACTGAAGCGTCTGATGATATGAGTTTTGATGAAGATTTTCCCGTTGCACCTACAAGAGTTCAGAATGTCACTGCACCACCCACCAATGAAAAAGTCACACCTAAACCTGAATGGGTAAACCCAACTGCTCCAAGATTCGATTGGTTTGAGACGATGGTAGAAGCATATCCTGAAGCTGAAAATGATGCACCTGTTGAAGGATCAATTGTGGACTTCACCAAACGACTAAAGAAGGCAATGAAAGTCCAGAAGTTGGGATTGCCTGATATCATCAGAGTTTGTAAAGATGGCTTCACAGAATTCAAGACAGTAACAACTTCAAAAGTGGAGTTTGAATACAACCTTGAACAAGTAGCAAGAGCACAGTCTGAAAACATTGACTGGGATCATGCGCGTGCTTCTCATCCGAAAGAACAACTTCAACTCCGTGATTACTCCCAACCCTTACCTCTTGTTAGCCATTCCCACAACCCAAAGATACACAAGGCGTATTTTTTCAATCACGACTTGGATTATCTGGTCTATGGCAACACCAACCCTGAAAAACGGTATGCAACTTCTCTAACCAAGTACCAAGCAGCATCTTATGCAGTAGAAGGTTTAGAAGAACAAATCAGTGATTTATTCATCAATGAAGTTCAAGAATACAATGATGAAGCTACTTTGGGAATATATCATTGGCCAAATCTGAGGAAGAGGTTTTATAAATACATGCTTACCAAAAGGTCAAAGACTGAGGTGTATAACAAGAACAAGATTCTTTCAATAACAAGTGTAGAAACAGAATCTATGTTTGGGTATAACTTCCTGAAGACGATTACCGTGAGGAGGTTGGACGATCAAGAATACACTTTCAGCGAAGCAGACTATCCCTACTTACACATCAACGATATAGAAGATATGTATCTACTGAAAGTTCAAGGAAAACTAGAACATCTCCCTGGACGTCTTCAGTATGATATCATTAACTCGGTTCTAATATACATCCGCAACATTGTCATCAGATCGCGAGTTGAAGATGTGCATCTTGGGGTAGAAAGCTACCAGACGAAATTGAACCTCGTCAAGCCAAATCTTAAACCTCCGGGAATCTATGACAAGCAGTCGTACACTTTCTGTGATAGACCGTTTGGGTTGGCATACGTAAAGGATAAAAACTCACCAAAGTTCATGGGTTATCAAGAAATCCACAAATTCAGTGATGAGACTTTGGTACGAGTCAAGTCTGAACTTGAAAAGATTTTGGAAAACCGTAGCAAGGGGTTAAAGACGGGATGGCTGAGATTTATAAGTTGGAGCAGGAACGATGCGAAGCAAGCAATGAAGTTCATTGATAGGATTGACAAAAGGCTCAAATTTCGAACAACAATGAGACGACTGGAAAGCTATGTGGGAGGACGTGCCAGAATTCCTAACATCCTTACTTTCCGTCGACCTGAGCAGTGATTTCTGGTATCATTTGTCATATGTCATCATATTTTTCATCATTTTCATTGACGATGGCTTGTGCACACATAACAGTGCACAACCCGTACCTGTAAAGAAAGGACCCTAAGGTACGCCTCAGTGCCTCAATCCTGATCAAAGGAGCGAAAGCTTCTTACTTATGAGTAGAATTAAACCAGAATTTTTTCTAAGTTTTTTCAAAATTTTGCTCATAAGGACAAGTATTCCCTCGTCAAGGGGGAGTATTTGAAAAATAATCTTTGTTACACAAACGAAAAGTTCTTGACATTCTTCCCACAAAACTCAAAAAGCATATTTTTCACAAACGTTTATCAAAAACATCATAAGTATGCTATTTTTGAGGGGGAGAATAACGATATGATCAAAATATGGTAGCTCGCAAGATGATATCTCACAAGAGCTTGACTCAGAATTGACCCTCGAATTAACGATAGCAAAAGTCAGTAGTCGAAAAGACATATCCGGGACGGGTAATAATTTCAAGCCAGTTTATCTAGTGATGTAAACGTGTCTCGCAAAGGATATGTCTGAGTAGAATGTACCAATTTCGAGCTATTTTCCTTGAATATGATCTGGACGGGTAATAATTTCAAGCTAGTTCTACTAGTGATGTAAACGTGTCTCGCAACGATCATGTTCATTGAAAATAAATCAATTCAAAAGTGTTAACTCTACCCGACATGTGCAAATTTACCTTAACTACTTATAAGCACATGTTAAGGGGGAGTATTTCTGAAAATCACAAAACTCTCAAAGTGTTAACAAAATATGTTTTCATAATCATAAACATTTTGAGAGATTTTTAAAAGGTTTGGTTTACGGCATCAATAGGATAGTCATGGAGTTATAAGGTGACTAAGGTTAGGGAAAACCGTCCTATGATCCGCCAGAGCCGGAGGGATCTACCCAAGGACAATACCAATAGTTTAGTACTAGAAAGTCCTAGGTATGATTGAAAAAGGAGAAATGAAATGAAAGGAGAAAGAAGGGGTTGAAGAATGAAAAAGAAAAGGGTGAAAAGAAATAGCCCTCCATTTGATCAACCTTAGGGCAGACACCGGGTTCAATACATAATCTACTGGTTGGTTGGGCATCACTAGTATTGAATATAAAAGTCGTCATGATCCAGTGACGCACTGCACTAAACCTTCTAGCCACTCATGTGTCTCTCAAAAGACACTTGTTTCATTTCACACGGAGAACCCTTCATCATCTATCGACCTCTCACTATGAGATGTGTTGATATTGAAAAGGAGGCACTCTGCTCCATGCCTCCGACGACCAAACAAATATGCACTGAATTGAGTCTAGAGCCATGAGATACATCAAAGATCTCTTAGGTACACTTAGTATACACTGGATGTTCAACAAAAGGAACACCAGTTGTAAATTATAAGAGTGTCCTTCGCAGATCTTAGCAATCTGCCGAGAACATTCATGAGAGAAACCACAAATATGATTCTCAGTGATTGAATGGAAATCCTGCCAGGGTTAACATCAAACAGCCCTGACAGCAGGTCACTTCGGTAATCCTTTGTGGATTACACTTAGTGTTAGCTCCAGAACGGTCTACAGTCGTGGGGTGATCTCCAGCGACTCACTGAATCGTGGGTGCACTTCGGTGTGTCTGTGTAAGCCCTTTCGGGGGTATCCGATTCAGAACGGCCTGGGTTAGGATTAGAGAAAGTCTTCACACTATGCTATTGACGATCTCGAAGTCCAAACCTGTAAGTACCGGATGATTTATTGCTAACTGTTTACCTGCAGCGAATCATGGAGACCTGAAGTTTCACCATCTTTCCATCATGCTCATATTTTGAAGCAAAGTTCTCACAAATACTACGGAATAACAAAATTTCAAAGAAATTCAAGACAAGTCAAAGATCAAGTATGTTAAACTTTCACAAGTCAAGGATCAAGCTTATGAAAAGAGAACTACGAGATATATGAAGAACAAAAGTTTAAGAACATATGAGCATGGTGGAAAAGACATGAAGACACTTTTGGAGAGAGGCAGATCGAGAAATTACCATATCACATCACATCAAGAACTAAGGAACAAAGATGCAAGAGACGTCAGAAGCCAAGAAGCAAAGACGACGTCGAGCAACCTTGATGACCAATACTTAGGGGGAGATTGTTGGGAACACGTTTTATATTATCAAGTATTGATCGTTTGTGTAATAGGTTGCTTAGGCCTTTAGGTTTGTTTTATGGCCCAGCGTGTGTAGAAGGCCCATGGGCTGTGTCTGTTTATTTATTTTAGTTATTATGTTTAGTTATGTTGTTAGGGCTAAAAGCCCAAGACCTTGTAAAAAACTATAAATACCCCCTCTCATTCAAGGGAGAGGGTTGGTTGATTGAGTACTAAACATTTCATTATTATTGTTAACAATCTTCCACTCTCTTTCTCCCTCTAACTCTCTCTCTCTAGATCTAGGATTAATTAGGTAGCTTGTGTGATAAAAGTTAGTAACATCACGAATTAACCAGAAATCAACACCTAAGCGTTGAATCGATCAACTCTAACCAAGATTCCCAAAATACCAAACCAAACCAATCAGAACCTGGCTCTGATACCATGTTAAAATGGTACCAAAACTGCTAACACGAGATGTAATCACCTAACCAACCACCCCTTTGGTGATCTATTCTTTTATTATAGCAATAAACACAGTAGACTTGTCCCCAACACGGATTCAAGCCAAATATAATACAAAGAGAAATATAGCAGTCCCTCTATAAGGTTCTGCTTACAAGAACACACACACTAAACCAAACCTGCTACTAAACAATAACAGAAACCAAACCACAATCAAGATCAAGAATATCTTGATTTAAACTAACTAAATAGACTTATACTAAAACCCAGAAACCCTTGAGATGATGATCAATCTTTCGAGAAAAACTTTGTGTGTAAACTGTGAGAATGAGCCAACTAACTGAAACCCTAGCTCGTAGCATTCCTTATATAGCCCAATAATACACTTAAGTCCCTGCACAACACAATACTCACAAAACTAACACCAATGTTAAGTATTAGAAAAACAAGTTAAAAATATTTACATATCAGACCTCAAAGTTTAATAAGTTTGCTATAAAGAGTATTTTCAATACTACAGATAAGGGAAACCTAAAGCACATTACATTTGACTGCTAGATATATCTGAAAGATTTAATTTTACATGTGTAAAATCAACTATCTTATATTTTAAGGTAATCAGAAGTCAATGAATTAAACATGTGACTCGCATTTGCCTCAATGTAATTCAAATGCTTTTTGGGCAAGTGCATGTAAACAATCCAATCTTCATCCTTTATCGGACTCCCCATACTCATGACATAACAGTCCCTCCTAGTTGCTGGAACATGGCATGATCCGAAAACTAGTTTCCCCCACCCAAAATCCATTTTGTCCATGATCGAAAACCTATGTCCTGATGACACCAAGATCGACACTGCCTTCTCACTTCCAGTAAACGCTCGAGATATCAATGGTTTTGGCCTTTGATCCTCGACCCAATCTACCAAGTCAATGAAGTGATCCTTGGTGGCTGCACTCTTCAAGAAGTCATGAACCTCGTTTGCCACTGAAGCCAATGGCATGTCCTTCAAATCCTGTAATAAGTTCTAGGAATCACTCTGAGATAAATTGTAATTGGTAAACTGGCTTTGTTGACAATACTTTTGTTTCAGATTAATTGTTTTATTTGCGGAAGAAACTAGACATAAAGACAAGAGGACAAGAAAACATGGGAGCTTTGATTAAAATATATTGCTAATGGAAGAAAAACAACTAGCAAAAGAAAACGGGTATACAACTGTCATCTAAATTGTAATACGATCTTCTTGATTGTATTTACTCAAATCAATTAAAAAGACCTTTTATCTGACAGTATGTGGAAAAGGAAAACCTATCAACTATAAGGTGAATTACGGCCTTGTGTGTTCATGTATACACGTACTTTTGAAACATTAATGTGGTATTAGGTGTATAATAAGTGTATATTTTGCCGTTCAAAACAGCAAAGGGTATTTATAACTCAAATTATTATTTTTTTTTAACACTAAAATGTTAATATTTTGCTCATGATCTATATATAATTATTCTCTAGGTATTTTTACTAGCATGCGCGCATGGAATGCAAGTTTATACCTTTGATCGCATACCTCCGTAGGGGATAGATAAAACATTACCAAAATGTGTTGCCATCAAGTTTCCTTTCTCATCACCATCTCCCTCACACAATCTTCTCCTTCCATCAACTGCAACAGCGATATTGCACATGTGACCAGATTGGTCTGAATCCTCCAAGAATGAAGCAGTAATCTTCCATAAGAAAGATGTAAATGACTCTAATTTAGATCTCCGGCATCCATTTTCACTGGCCAACAATTGTAGCTTCTTAAGTTGTTCACCCTCTATATAGTAGATTCTACTTACAAGTGACTCTTGATCTGGATCACTTTTGGGATCAAGTTGAAGTGATGGGGGAATTAAAAGAGGACAAAACACACTAGCTGCATAAGGTGTGTAGTGGGGTGGGCGCCTAGAATTGAGGACAGAACGGCGGAAAGAGGGTAAAAGACTTGGTGGTTGGGATCGTGTCATATTGGCCCACGATGATATGAACATGTTTGCTGAGTAGCCATCTGCTACTCGATGATCAAAGACGCATGCTATCACCATTCCCCCACATTTTAACATCGTGACCTACATGCAATATTATGCTCAAAACTAAGATTAGACAACGTAAAAACCCTAATTTGTATAGGAAATGTTTATGTAAGCCTTTCAATTCAAATAATCCACCAGGGCAACCATGAAATTGCTCCTGTATGTCTACGGTTTAGAGCTTAAAACTTAAAACTTTTATGTTTTGACCACCAAGCAACCATAAAGCTAGAGGATTTTTTTATATAATTTTTTCATTTTAGCTATTTTGGTATATCAAATTGTTGTCTTGTAAACTTTTTTAACTTGAGTTATCTTACTTAAACTTTAAAACAAAGTTTTGCATCCCATATGTATGTTCTTTTTCGAACAACATTTGTATTAAGACACCCTAGCACGACTAGGGGGGGAAGAGGAGTATATATATTGTTATCTTTTGTTAAACCTTTATACAGTTTATCACCCAATGATTGCAATGCTTTTATTAAATTTACACATAATTAACCTGGATAGCAAGCACTCCATGGAGCCTCTTGGGCATTAGTTTCCCTTCGATGCTCTCATCAGGATTGTGAAAATTCAGTTCCCTGAGCTCGACATCAGCAGTCGCTTCAATAAAGTCGACACCTTTATTGTTGCAATGGATCTCAGGCTCACCGGCGGAGTTATGGACAATCTCTCCGGCTAGTGGATAGAACAAGACAAGTGCCTGAGATAAAGAAGTCTTGAGGGCATCAACCATAGTGGTGACATCCACGGGCTCATGGGGTTTCTTGTAACAAAAGAAAGATCCCACATCAAAGGGTGGCACCAACAAGTCAAGGTTCGTAAAAGGTAGCCAGTGGTCATGCCATGGCTGCTTGGATGCCACTACTTCAGTCCTTTTTACCTTAACCCTAAAATCTTCACTTATAACACCCATTTGGGAGATAGAGTGTGAGGTATACATATGTGTGTGCATATATAGCGATCATGTGTGTCATAGATGCATCCATGTGGCAGTTTGTTGAACTAAAATCTAGAAGCAATTTGCCCGTTTGACACCAAGATGATTTATTCACAGGAATTCAACTCATTCACAATTATAAAGGTTTAAAAAATGTTCATTTTTGTAAGCGTGTTAAATTGATTAAAGTCTCAAATATTTCAATACTTACAGTATTAAGCCTTTCTTTTATTAATAAAAATAAATAAAAAAAAAAAAAAAAAAAAAAAAAAAAAAAAAAAAAAAAACACCAACAAACCCTTGCATGTTAAGTTGGAGGAAGAAAAAAATTTTCTGCTCATGTAAACTGTTTTGTTACGACTAATTAATATCTTTTGCAAAATGAAGTGTGGGTTCACAGTATAAAGTAGGGGTGGTAATTCAGGTCGGGTTCGGGTTGACAGGTTGGCGGGTCAGAAACCCTCAACCCGAACATGACCCATTTAAATCATCGTATCAGCTATGCCAACACTAACCTGTTGACACATAACCCGAACCTGACTCATTTAACCCGTATACATACTGAGGTTGGCGGGTTAAATAGGTTACACGGGCTGAATAGGTTAAACGGATTTCGGGTTGACCCGTTTAACCCGTTTTATATACAAAAGTTGGCACATTATACGAGTTAAACAGGTTAAACGGGTTTGCAGGTCGATCCGTTTAGCCCATTTAACCCGTATAATAAAATATAAATAATTTTTATGTTAAGAAAAAAATCTTAAACAGGTTGGCGGGTCGACCCGCTTAATTTTTTCACAACCCGAACCTGACCTGTTTAATAAACGGGTTAGATGGGTCGACCCAAACCCGACCCGAAATCTGTTGGAAAAGAAAGATTGACGGGATCAGGTCAACATCATTTCCCGTTTTAGCAGATACCGAAACATAAAGAGATGAGCCAATCAAGGAGCAATCAATGGAATTCCAGCCATTCCAGCCAATCCCTTTATTAGCTTCTATATTTAACTCATTGTAATTCATGTATAAATAGGGCCATTGTTCCTGCATTCAAAAGCAATTCAATATACTCTTTCACAAATCAATATTCTGTTCTATTAACCAACATGGTATCAGAGATTATGGTTTTGGTCTCATCATCTACCCACTAAAACAAAAACTATTGTTGAATCCCAAACCACCATGGCAGATGATGCCGGCGGCTCGGGATTGGAGATTGTAACACAATTAGCCAATCTATTGCAACAAAATATCAACCCACAACCGTTAAATCCCAAACTTTCCGACAACTTTCAAATAAACATCAAATTAAACAGCCAAAACTACGCTCTATGGACTCGGATGATCCGAGTTGCCATAGGCGGAAAATCAAAAACCTTATTGAAACATCTTACCGAAGTACCACCAGAAAAAACAGAAAAATATGAGACATGGGAACAAGAAGACCTGATTGTCTTCTCATGGCTCATCCAAAACATCGAGCCCAGTATAGCCGGCAACCTGACCGAGTACCCCACTGCGAAAGCATTGTGGGATGCCCTGGTGGTTACATATAGCAGCGGCAAGGATAAACTTCAAACCTTTAACCTCCACGTCAAAGCCAATGAAATCCGACAGAATGGTAAGTCCCTCGAGGAGTTTTGGATCGAACTCCAAGGTGTATGGGGTGAAATCGACCGGATAGACCCAAATCCAATGAAGTGCAAAGATGACATTCAGGCCTATACCCAAATACGATCGGAACAAAAACTGTTCCAATTCTTGAATGGGATTGATCGAAAATTTGAACCAATCAAAAGAGAGGTTCTCCGGGTCGACCCGCTGCCCACCGCCGAAGCCGCTTATGCCATGGTACGCAAAGAAGCCGCTCACCAAGTAATCTTAGGAGCAACTAATAGCGAAACCTACGGGGTGGCTACCGGATTGGTGGCCGCAGAAACCGACGGCGCTGGACTAACAACCAAAAGCTTCCGCAAGTTCGATGGTAAAAAGAAAACAACCAGAGAAGATAAATCCCACCTCAAGTGCGAGGCGTGCGGCATGAGTCGGCACACCAAGGATCAATGTTTCGAGATTATCGGATATCCCGAATGGTGGACCGATGGGCATAAAACCGCAAGCAAGAAAGGGGCCAAGAAAGATAAGCCCTCCCTCTCTCCTACCACTCGAAGATCGGAAAGCAGTTTTGGAGGTATAGCAGCGGTGGCGGCCGGAGAGAAGGGGGGAGAGGTTTTTTCGGTTGAAGGTAACGGGGAAGAAGGGATCAAACCCTTCGAACCCCTCTCTTCCTCTTTTGACTGCGATTCTATTTCCAAAAGAGAAATGTATATGGTGGCTAAAAGGGTTAAAAAGCCCAATGCAATAGCTAATATGGCCCAAACCAATCTCAAAAAATCCCATGGTCCATGGATTTTTGACTGTGGGGCCACCGATACAATGTCATATGATTTTTCTGATTTTTCTGAAACAACCAAACCCACAAAAACTCACATCCAAGTTGCAAATCGGGAAAAATTAGATGTCAAAACCGGAGGGACAATTAAAATTTCTCCAAATATAAAACTCCCTAATTGCCTCTATGTTCCATCTCTGTCACACAAACTTTTGTCAGTTAGCCATGTGACAAAAGAACTTAATTGTTCGGTTCTAATGCACCCAACCTTTTGTCTCTTACAGGATATCAGGACGGGACGGATAATTGGGCGTGGCACTGAGGAAAATGGATTATACTACGTTGATGAGGTGGTTCAAGATGGTACTGTGATGCTGGCTCATGGAACTACTGAAAGAGAAGCATGGCTGTGGCATCGAAGACTGGGACATCCCTCAGTTAGTTATTTACATACTTTATTTCCGAAGTTGTTTCCTTTGAATAAACCAAGTACTTGTGAAACATGCATTTTAGCAAAAAGCCATAGACAACAATTTAAACCCAGTAATACTAGGGTCGAAACCCCGTTTTCTTTGGTTCACTCTGATGTGTGGGGCCCTGCCCCTGTAATCGGAGGACAAAACCTCCGATACTATGTAATCTTTGTTGATGACTGTACTCGCATGACTTGGATCTATTTTCTGAAAAGTAAAGATGAAGTATGCTATAAATTCACCAGTTTTTATGCCATGGTTCAAAACCAGTTCAAAACCTCCATCCAAATTTTCGATCTGATAATGGTGGAGAGTTCGTGAACTCACAAATGAAACTGTTTTTTCAATCCAAAGGAATAGTCCATCAAACCTCGTGTCCCTATACCCCCGAACAAAACGGTGTTGCAGAACGTAAAAACAGACTCCTTTTAGAAATGACGAGAGCACTCATAATTGAGTCGCATGTTCCTAAATATTTTTGGCCTGAAGCTCTTGCCACTTCTACCTATTTGATCAATCGCCTTCCAACCAAAATTCTGAAAATGAAAACCCCATTAGAAACCCTCTCTGAACATACCACAATCCCTTAACCTCTCACACTCCAACCAAAAATCTTTGGGTGCACTGTTTATGTCCACGTTCCAAAAACCCACAGAGACAAACTTGATCCGTGTGCTGAAAAATGTGTCTTTATGGGATATGGGGTAAATCAAAAAGGATACAGGTGCTATGACCCACAGACACGTCGCATGTTCACCTCCATGAACTGTGATTTTCTTGAAACAAAGTATTACTACCCAACCCAACACATGGGTCAGGGGGAGGAACAAAAAGACACCCTGAGTTGGTTGAGTCATTCTGCTCCTATTGAAGATGATGTCCAAATCCAAAATCACAGTACCACATCAGCTGAAGTTCCAACAGCAGCTGAAGTTCCAACAATAGAGGATACCAGTGCCACTCCTGAAAATCCTCCTCCTGAAATGATATCTGAGGTAAGTAATTTTCAACCAAACAATTCAAATGAAAACTCTCAATCATCAGAAAACTTGGATAGAAATGATGCAGATGATATCCAAGATCCTACTTCCGAAAGTGTGCAGGAACATGAAGAGGATACAACACAAGGATTACGAGTCCTTCCAGCAAGATCAACCAGGGGAATTCCAGCAAAACGATACTCTCCAGAAAAGATCACTAAAGGAGTCAAGTACCCGATGGCTAGCATAGCAGAGGGAAACCTGTCAGAAAATGCAAAGGCTTTCACTGCGAGCCTGTATTCAGAAGAAATTCCTTCAAGCATGGAACAAGCCTTAAACTCTGTAAAATGGAAGAAAGCTATGGATGATGAGATGGAAGCACTAAAGAAGAGTGAAACATGGGACAAATGTAATATGCCCCAAGGAAAAAAGGCAGTAGGATGTCGGTGGGTCTTCACGGTTAAATACAAACCAGATGGGACAGTTGAACGATATAAAGCACGCTTAGTCGCGAAGGGATACACTCAGACCTACGGGATTGATTACTCAGAAACCTTTTCTCCAGTAGCAAAAATGGACACAGTACGAGTTCTTCTGTCTGTAGCATCTAACCAAGGTTGGCCACTTCACCAATTTGATGTAAAAAATGCATTCCTACACGGAGAATTAAAAGAAGAAGTGTACATGGAAGCTCCTCCTGGTTTTCCAGAACAGTTCAAACCTGGAGAGGTGTGTCGATTGAAGAAATCTCTGTATGGGCTGAAACAGTCTCCAAGAGCCTGGTTTGGCAGATTCACAATGGCGATGAAGAAGTATGGTTTCAGACAAAGCAATTCAGACCATACTCTGTTCCTCAAAAGGAGAAAAGATCTTGTAACCTGTTTAATCATTTATGTTGACGATATGGTGATCACTGGGAATGATAAAGAAGAAATTAAAAGACTAAGAGACGGGTTGTTTAAAGAATTTGAGATGAAAGATCTGGGGAACCTGAAATATTTTCTTGGAATTGAAGTCTTAAGATCACCAAAAGGAATATTCATTTGTCAGAAAAAATACATACTAGATCTCCTAGCAGAAGTAGGAATGGTCAACTGCAAACCAGATGACATGCCGACAGTGGAAAACCAAAAGCTGTTTATGGAAGAAAACGCTGAACTAGTCAATAAAACCAGGTATCAACGATTAGTGGGAAAACTGATATATTTGTCACACACTCGTCCAGACATTGCATATGCTGTTGGGGTTGTAAGTCGGTTCATGCACCAACCCCAGGCTGCCCACATGGATGCAGTTATAAGAATTATCAGTTATCTCAAAGGCACCGCAGGTCATGGAATTCTGTTCGGATCAAACGGACATTTGGACATTCAGATTTACACAGATGCCGACTGGGCTGGAGACAAAGATAAAAGAAGATCGACATCAGGATACTTCTCTCTCGTAGGAGGAAATCTGGTTACATGGAGAAGTAAGAAACAAAAGGTGGTTGCACTATCAAGCGCTGAAGCTGAATTCAGAGGTATAGCCAATGGAGTAGCAGAAGCATTGTGGATAAGGAAGCTTGTTTCTGAAATTGGTTTTTTCCCACACAAAAGCACTCAGATTATGTGTGACAACAAAGCTGCAATCCAGATCTCTGAAAATCCCGTACAACATGACAGAACAAAACATGTGGAAGTTAATCGACACTTCATAAAAGAGAAATTAGAAGCCGGAATCATCGAACTACCGTTTGTGAGATCCACAGACCAGCTGGCTGATATACTGACAAAGGCGGTAGGAACTGAGATGTTTTTCAAGTGCCTTGGCAAGTTGAATTTCGGAAATCCCACAACTCAACTTGAGGGGGAGTGTTGGAAAAGAAAGATTGACGGGATCAGGTCAACATCATTTCCCGTTTTAGCAGATACCGAAACATAAAGAGATGAGCCAATCAAGGAGCAATCAATGGAATTCCAGCCATTCCAGCCAATCCCTTTATTAGCTTCTATATTTAACTCATTGTAATTCATGTATAAATAGGGCCATTGTTCCTGCATTCAAAAGCAATTCAATATACTCTTTCACAAATCAATATTCTGTTCTATTAACCAACAAAATCTATTTAGACTCAACCCGAACCTGTTAATTTTCGCATCAGTTTTAGGTCAGGTTTCATGTCGGGTCAGAAATTGCCGCCTCTAGCATAAAGGCGTATGTTAACAAAATACACTGCAAAAATCGAGGCTTTTAGCACATTTGTTTGACCAAGAATCTTGTGTTGAAAGTCAGAGTCAGAGTCAGAGTCAGGAATAGCTTTTAGCGACAGCTTTGTCGTTGGTAAAGTGCTTATCAGAGTCGAAGGTTAAAAATCGCTTATATTGTCATTCAGCAGACCTTTAGCCAGACCTATTGTCGTAGATAAAAGGTCTCTTGTAGCTAAAAGCCCCGATACTTGAGGTGATAGTGTACATGCATTTAACTTTTTTTTTTTTTTTCTTTTTTTTTTTTCTTTTTTTTTGGTAAAAGGGCTTCTTACCCCGGTAAATATATGCATTTAACTTGAAGTATCTAAAAGTGCCAACCCAATACTACACACATTTAACTAATTAATTGCCGTAGTTCATGTATGATACGCATTAAGTATTTGCATTATCGTAGAGTGGCAGAACCAGGATTTAATCAGGCGAAGCGCAAAAAACAAATTGAAATGTTGTTGAGAGAATATATAGATCAATTGAAAGGTTACCGGGTGCATTTTGGAAAATAAAAAAAAATCAAGGCGAGTTAAGAAAATTTACACCAAGTGAGGATAATCCATAGGGTTTCCGAAAATCCTGGAGCTCTCTGTATGTCTGCCCAGTGTGCATGTTAATTAATATGTGTATCGGTGAGGAAATTAATGTTGATGGGATGTGTTATACATACCCTCCCTATGTTGTCACATCAGGGAGGGTTTAGTCAAACCGTACAACTCGCGATACACACTGTACAAGCCAGCGATGCATCCAATGATTATATACCCTCCCTATGGGAGGGTGTGGATAAACTACCCTAATGTTGATATACATGGAACAAAAACATGCGAATGAAGCAAATTTGATTATGCATATTTTACCTATATTCTCAACTCATTGATAGTGTTTATAAATAGGGATAATTCTGAGACTGTCTCATTCGCTCGAAGTGGTGGGCTTTTGAGGACTCACTTTAGTGACTTTCTTTAACTAACCCGAGCGACTTGCGACTTTTTAAGTTTTAATATGAAGGTGACATGTGGCACCCAAAAAAGTCGCGCCGAATCATTAAAGTTGTACTTTTGTCATAGCCCACTATGTGTACTTTCTAAGCAATTTTTTACATCGAATTTTCATACCATAAGCGACCTTCTATTTTGTCCTTTTTCCACCAAAACAGTCAAACTTTGAAAAATATTATTTTATTCTTTTTGCCCCTTCCCAATGTTGAGCAACCTAAGCGACTTACGGCTTGGTACTTTAAGCGACTTTTTTTACTTTTCACCTTTTTGTACTTGCGTCAGTACTTTTGTAAAAAGTATTATTCTTAAAATACTTTTTAAAATACTTTATAAACACTTTTTTATTTCAAATTCTTAAGCGATAATTGTGTTTTTGACTTTTTATTTCTTTTATTCCTTGTATTTACAAATCTCATCTTCTCCATCAAAAATCCTTCATCAAAAACCCAGATCCAGTCAAATCTCACACCTATCAAAAAATCAAATCCAAAACCCATATTTTTTTAGTGTTAAAACCTCTTTTATGATATACGAACACCACCAACACAATCTTGCTACTTTATCACAACTGAAACAAATCCATAACCACAACTGAAACAAATCCAAACCCATATCCCACCAACTCCAAAACCCAAATCAGTTTCAACGAAATAAAAGGAAATAAAAAGAGAAATAAGAAGCAGGAAACAATAACACATCCATCTAACTAACCTCATCAACAACACTGACTACTCGTAGACCCATCACAGCTACGAACGAAATCATAACTAAAACAAACAAAGATCTCAGTGTAACTTTCGTGTTTACTTATAGCCTTAAAGGCCTCAACAGATCTTAACCCATCGAAAGAAAGAACCCATCATAGATCTATTTGAAGACAAGCTGCTTTTCACTATTCGAATCTTAAAAAGAAAGAACAAAAACCAAACGGTTTCCATTCCTTCTTTCGTTCGATCAAAGAAATAGAAAACCAAAACATAACACAGTCGCCTACCTGAGACCCGTGTATAGGATCTTGAAGCCTTAATTTCTTGTGTTCTTCGTGGATAAATGATCTGAACAAAGAGGGTGTTGTTTGTGCTCGACTTATCGATTGTTGATGTTGTAACACGAATAAATGCATATTCAATCTTTTGACAGAAAAAGACTACAAATAAATATCCTTTTTTTTTTGTTTGCAAATGGACAACTCAGTAACAATAATTTTGATAAGCAGAAGTATGAAGATCAAATTCAAAACAAAACGATCTCAGGAAAATCATCATAGATCTTTAAGATGTTATCAAAACCCATCATAGATCTTTAAATGCAAAAAAAAAATAAAAAAAAATAAAAAAAAAATGAATGTTTACATACGGATGAGATCTATGTAAACAAATCAAAACCAATTATAGATCTTTTGATTTATGAGATGAGATTTATGTAAACAAATAGAAATAATCACATCATGGATAAAAACCCATCATAGATCTCATCCGTACCTGTGGTGATAACTCTTGCAGTGATGTTAATGAAACTTTAATATTTAATGAAGAAATGAAAGAAATGAATAATTGAAAATGATGCCAGTATATAAAAAAATTGGAATAAAAAGTATTTAAAAAATAAAAAGTCAAAAACACAATTATCGCTCAAGAATTTGAAATAAAAAAGTGTTTATAAGGTATTTTAAAAAATAATATTTTTTACAAAAGTACTGACGCAAGAACAAAAATGTGAAAATTAAAAATTAAAAAAAAAATCGCTTAAAGTACAAACCGTAAGTCGCTTAGGTTACTCAACATTGGGAAGGGGAAAAAAGAATAAAATAATATTTTTTGAAGTTTGACTTTTTTGGTGGAAAATGACAAAATAGAAGGTCGCTTAAGGTATGAAAAGTCGCTGTAAAAAAATCGCTTAGAAAGTACACATAGTGGGCTATGACAAAAGTACCACTTTAATGATTGGGCGCGACTTTTTTGCGTGACACATGTCACCTTCATATTAAAACTTAAAAAGTCGCAAGTCGCTAGTTCTAGTTAAAGAAAGTCACTAAAGTGATTCCTCAAAAGCCCACCACTTCGAACGACTGGGCTAGTCTCAAAATTAGCCCTTATAAATAAGATCCTTTTACTTATTTTATTTTTATTTTTTTTTAACTTAGCCGAAGCTAAAACACAAAACAAAACACTAAGCAAGATCACTCCTCGCAATAGAGGTAATTTCGACAGGAAAATATGAATCCCACATAAAACTAACGGGTGAAGAAAATGCGACCTTTGCAGCATGATGCGCCACACCGTTACACCTACGTGAAGTCCATACAAGATCGAGTTTCATATGAGATATCCAATAACGAATGTCCATAATAAGAGCCGAAAGAGACTAAGGCGGGACATTTTCCGAAGTAGCAAGCTTTATAGTTGATTGAGAGTCATATTCAATAATCGCGTTAAACCAGCCTTTGCTTGCAGCAAAAACACATGCTGATCGAATGGCTAGAAGCTCGGCAGCAAGAGCAGATTCACATCGCCATTTATTACCAAAACAAGCAAGCAACGACCCAGCAGAGTTACGAGCGACAATACCTGAAGCAGCATTCGGCACATTAAAAGAGGCGTCGCAATTTAGCTTCACTATGTTTGAAGTGGGGGGGATCCACTTAGGTGAACTTTCTTGCAAAACACCGCTTCTCAATGTGGACAAATCTAAGGCAGAATCAAAAGAGTGTGCTTTCTCGAAATCACTATCATTAACTTGGGCTTCCAGAATAACTTGCGCAGGACATAGAACTGATTGCTCAAAAATAAAATGGTTACGAGCCTTCCATATTGACCATGCTATAGAGGCAAATGTGGGTAGGAATTTAGTACGACTTAATCCAGTTTTTATATGGGATAATAAGGAGTTAATTCGATCAGATATATTACCTAAAATTCCATCAAGACAAAGGCCCAAGGAAGAACCAAACTAGATGGGTTTTGTCCACTCACATTCAAACAACAAATTCTCTATAGTCTCTGGATTTGTTCGATATATGGGGCAAAGTGGAGAAGAAACACAATTCCGTCGAAACAACCCGTCACGCGTAGCAAGAGCATTTGAACACGCTTTCCACAAAAAGAGTCTAATCTTTGGAATAACATTTAGATGCCAGAATTGTATCCAGAACTCACCTGTAGGATTGGAAGATGAAGAAGCATGATCTATCTCCTTTCCTTTCAATACCAGAGCTTGTCGATATCCCGAGCGAACAGAATAATTTCCTTTATTGTCATAATGCCATACAAGTCTGTCTTCAACGCCCGTGTTAAAAATGGGAATTTGTGAGACAAAGTTAGCCTCACTGGGAAGAAGGTGAAGTTGTAATTTAAAATAATCCCATTCCCCGTTAACAATGAAGTCAGAAACTTTTGAAACATTTGAGAAAGGACCCCGAGGCTTCGAATAAAAAAGTCAGAATTATACGGCACCCATTTTTGTGTCCAAAAAGAAATTTTTTTCTCCATTTCTAACTTGCCATCGGATACTTTGAAGGAGGATATCTCGACCTTGGAGGAGGCTTTGCCATAACCAAGAAGGATGAGAACCATTATTAGCTGTTAGAAAATTTCCTTTTGGAAAATACAAACCTTTAAGGATACGAGACCAGAAGGATTCGGGGTTAATTATACGCCTCCAACCTTGCTTTGCTAGCAATGCAAGACTAAACAAATGCAAGTCTCTAAAACCAAGCCCCCCCCCCCCCCCCATCTTTTGGATTTTTAAGACAATCCCAACTTGACCAGTGGATATGTTTACCGTGTGCATCTCTATGCCAAATAAATCTACGGACGTGAGAAAGAAGCGTGTCAAGAAAACCCTTCAGCAACAAATAGCATTGCATGGCATATGATGAAATGGCTTGAATCACTGATTTGATAAGGATCTCTCGACCTACTTGTGAGAGGAGCTTTTGTTTCCAGCCTTGCATCTTATAAAGCACTTTGTCTAGGGTAAAAGAGAATAACTCATTCTTATTCCACCCAATAATAGAAGGTAATCCTAGATAACGAGCTTTTGGATCCATGCGATGAACATTTAGCAAGCCACATAAATGCTGTTGAAGGTCTTTTGGACTATTAGGAGAGAAAAGAGAAGAAGACTTTGTGAAGTTAATGTTTTGCCCGGATGCGCTGCAATACCGAGCTAAAATATTCACGAGATTTTGACATTCAACTGGATCTGCTTTCAAAAAGAACAACGAATCATCAACAAAGAAAACATGAGAAATGATAGGGCAAGTCCTTGCCATTTTAATACCAGATACGAAAGAGTTGTCCACGGCTTTTGAGACCATACGCGATAAGACATCGGCAACAATAATGAACAAATACGGAGATAGAGGATTACTTTGCCATAGACCTCGAGTAGGCAGAATATTGCCTATGGGTTCACCATTAATAAAAACTTCTAGCTCTCATGAAGATAGACATGCAAAAATCCAGTTGCACCATCTATCCGCAAACCCCATCTTCTTTAAAGTAGCCATTAAAAAATCCCATTCAACCCGGTCAAATGCCTTATTAAGATCAAGTTTAAGCGCCATGAGTCGTTGGCTGCCTTTATTCTTATGTCGAATGTAATGAAAAGCCTCGTTAGCAATAACCATGCTATCTTGGATGAGCCTACCAGGAATGAAGGCTGATTGTGGTGGGGATATGATACGATGTATAAAAGGTTTGAGCCTGTTGGCCATGATTTTGCTAATAATACGATACACAAAATTGCAAAGACTAATGGGACGGAAGTGACCAACCGCTTCTGGTGCGGGAATTTTGGGAATAAGCACAACAAGAGTTTTGTTAAGAGAAGATGGCATAGATCCAGATGCAAAAAATTACTTTACAGCGCTACAAACTGAGTTACCAACAATTGTCCAATATTTCTTAAAAAAACAAACCTGGAAACCCATCTTTACCTGGTGACTTATACGCTCCAAATTGCTTTACCGCACGAAAAATTTCATAGTCAGCAACTGTATCCTCCAACAAAGTGTTCATACGCTCAGTGACTACAGGCTGAATTGCATCCAATACATCGCCAAATTCCCTAACACCAACAGATGTGTAAATTGACGCAAAATGATTTCGGATCAAGGTGTTAAGGGCTACCGGGTCATCTACCCACTGACCACTATCATTTTTTAACATAGTAATTGCATTTCGTTGGCTCCTGTGTATCGTTGACAAGTGGAAAAAATGAGTGTTCTGGTCACCGAATTTTATCCAATTCACTCTTGAACGTTGGTGCCAAAACATTTCTTCTTTTTGCCATGTTTCTTCTAATTTTTACCGCAAAAGTCTTTGTCTAGCATTGTTAGCAGCCATAGGTGTTGCTGACTGAATAAGCCTCAATTCATTTGTAAGCTCCTCGATTACTTTCCTGTTATTTCTAAAATGCTTGCGACTCCAAGAAATGAGATCCTTAGCGCAATGAGCGAGATTTCGTTCAAGGCTAGCAATAAGATTCGATGACGAGGTATCAGACCATGCATTACAAATAGTGTCTTCACAACCAGTTTCTAATGTCCACATGGACTCAAAACGAAAACCTTTCCTCCTCTTTTTCTGTGTGGGACATGTATTGTACAAAAGAGGAGCATGGTCACTTCCAATTATGGGATGATGCGTGAGCGTCTGGAATGGGAAAGTTAGAAGGAGCGTCTCATTGGCAAGAGCTCGATCAATTCGCTCCCGTATGTTAGCATTTTCAGCCCTATTGTTGTCCCATGTATAGTTCAGACCTTTAAACGGGATTTCGAAAAGTTCTGATGTTGAAAGGAGAGATTGGAATTCCTCAACTCGGCTACTAGTATTCGAAGAACCTCCATGCTTATCTGCAACATCCCCAATTAAATTAAAATCACCTATAACAAGAAAAGGACAAATAGCTGATAATGCAAGATGTGAAATCTGTTGCCAAAGAAAATTTCTAGCACGACGATCATGTGGACCATAGAAAAAACAAGCTCGCCAAGAGACAGAGGAAGCCACACAAATCCCATCTACAAGAATAATGCTTTTGTTACCAGTTACAATGTTTAAGGTGATGTTATCTTTCCACCATAGAGCTAAACCTCCGGAATGTCCAATCGGATTGACATAAAAGAAACTAGTAAAAGAGAAAAAGCGACGTAGAGATTCTAAATATTGCTCTTTATTCTTTGTTTCCATTTAAGAAAACTACATCTGGGCGATGAGCTCGACAGGGCTCTCGCAAGTTTGAAACTGTCAGGGGTCGCCCAACTCCATGACAATTCCAAGATAGAACTAACATGACGTGTGTGGCTGATATGGGGCAGCCACCACACCCACGTCCGAAACAGATGGATCATTAACAGACTTAATCTCAATAGGTACTTCTACGAGGTTCTGAGTATCTACAGAAATAGAAACAGTCTTTGGCTTGGTTTCGGGGCTTGTAAATTTACGAAGATTCTGTCTTGAGCGAGTAGGAATAATGGAATTAATAGATTGGGTTGTAGGATTCGGTGTGACTGTTTGAAAATTTGGTTGTTGTTTGCTTCTTTTTTCCGCAGGTGGGTTAGGCGGGGAGGTATGTGGTTCTCTTTTACCAGAAAGCTTCGATAAATTCTCCTCAATGATGTCTATGCCCTCCACAATTACTAAAGGTCTAACTATTAAGGAGTTGTTTTGTGTTGGGCTACTTGTGGGGCTATCAGTAGGTTCTGTTGCAAAATATGTATGCACAAAACTTAGGTTTTGACACATATTGTTTGGTATGGGTGTTGTACTAAAGTTTTTCATGGGATTGGTTTGTTTAAAATTCACATTCATGGTGTCAGAGTATGCGTTGTGTGTTGGTCCTGTAGGGTCAATGGACGAAGATGAAGCACCATGGGATACAAGCTCATGGGAAGTGATTTGTATGGGGTCAACAGGTGATGTTGATTCTGGCTGATTATTGGTGTCATTTGACACTTTGCCATTAAGGATATGAGGTGTTGAGGGTTGTCCCGGGGTCAGATGGAGTGGTTGTTGGTTTCTCGAAGAGGAAATAGGGCGCTTAAACTAAATTGCACGTATCCCAGCCCCAACCCAAGATATGGTTTCGTCCCGGTCATACCCACATGAGTGTACATCGTGACCTAGTCGACCACAAGAGTAACAAAAATCTCCTAACTTCTCATATTTAAAACTGATTTGTAAAGGTTCCTTACCATCCCGTTGTAAAGTAAAACCCGAACATAGGGGTTTGCGAAGATTCACTTTGACCCGAAAACGCAGGTAGCTCCTATCAAACTGAAAACCCTCATCATCACAATCAACATAAACTAGAATACAACCTTTTGGGACGATTTATGTTGCATATGCTCTTGTGAGTTTTCCAAAAGGCAATCTGTGAGCTTGCACCCAAAAACTTTCATATGCGAAATCAATTTCTGTATAATGTATATCAAGGTTCCATGGCCGTAGAATGAGGCAATGACCTTTAACAAGCCACGGGGAATTATGGAGTATCTTTTGCACATCTTATTCATCAAAGAAAGTAAATATAAAGTGGTTGTTTTCCCATGGATGGATCAAGGTTAACGAACAAGAACGCCAAGAACTTTTGACTATAGAGGATACGACATCTTGGCTGAAACTACGGTTATCTCCAAATATTTTACCAACCAAACATAGATTTGGTGAAGGAGCCATGTTACAAAATACTACGTAGAGATTAGATTACTATGAACTATGTTGAAAAAGATTGAAGGAGATGGATGTTTCTAGTAGGTGGTATAGGTGAACAGACAAGCTGCAATTATCTCAAAGAAAGAGAGAAATCTCACGTAGGAGAGAGAAAACTTTTTAGATCCTTTTACTCGATGACGAACACTTACACGTATTTGTTGACGTACCACGTCAATAGGGCCTAAACACTACAATTAGGCTACTCACACTCGACAGAAAATATCGGTCGATCAACAATCTTGACCGATCTCCAAATCGGTCGACATGAATGTGGACATCAGGTCGAACATCAGGTCCATTGCAAACCAAAACCAAAGTCGGTCTAAAATTCGACCGACTTTTAATCCTTTCTATCCGTTGCAATTTAAAAAAAAAAAAAAAAAAAAAAAAAAAAAAAAAAAAACAGAACTTTTCCAACCTTATAAATACCAACCTCAAACACACTTCTAAACATACAATTTCAAACACAATTCAAACAACTTCTCATCCATATTCAAACAACATTTCTGTCAATACCTTCAAACACATTTTTTTAATTATGGCTTACGAGTTATTATTCGGTTCTTAATGTTTTTAATGTTTTTCCAACCATGCAAAACTTACGGAGACATTCACGGGATGTTGGGAAGCATTGATTGTACAAGTTGGGAGTGGGAGAATTGCCCAAATGGTTTGGAGAGGTCAATATGCTAGGGGTGATTGATCCGTGCAAAAGTATATATATATATATATATATATATATATATATATATATATATATATATATATATATATATATATATATATATATATATATATAAAATATCAGACAGATAAGCGTGATACGCGGAAAATGACAAATCAACCTTTTAGGAAAAAGGTTAACTTATAAAACCCGTGAATACGATATGTGTGAAACTGGGCAAGTGATCACCCGGGTCGTGTCCCAGCGAGGTGTGAATCGAGGATTTCGTTTTTGGTTTGGAATTAAAGTGCTTGATGATTGGATTTTGGATTTTTGTGTTTTTTAATTCTAATTAAGATATGAAAAACAAATTCACAAAGAAAAATTAAGCACAAATCAATTTGTTCTAAAAACGCAAATCGGGAATTTCTAAAAACGAGCTTTAAAAGTGAAATCTATAAAAATAAAACCTACAAGTTCAAATTTATTTTTCCTAAGATCTATATGACAACAGAAAATTTTGGGAAAAAGATTTGTATTTTTCTGACTTTTCAATTATTTATTATGAACTAAAAACAGTTTAAACTAATTAACTTCGAGAAAAATAGCAAGTGAACAGTAAAAATTCTCAAAAATTACCAGAAAGTCTATTAAGCTAATATTAATCTAGGAAAAATATGAAAACTGAAAAAGCTATTGGAATAAGGTACGAAATAAGCAAAGAAGCGGTTTTAAGCTAAAGGGCTAAGACTAGTATAAAAATAAAAAAGGCAAGATATGACACAAGCAGAACTTGGTGCATATGGTAATGGGGTGTGTGCTTATGTCTGTTATCACCAAGAGGTCCTGAGTTCGATTCTTGCCACACCCCTTTTTGCCAAACTATTTTTTTTTTATTTTCTTTTTTAAACACACAATAAGCATAAACCAATAAGCACTTTTAATGGAAGAACTTATTTTAAAAGTGACCAAAAAGCTCAGAATAAGCTTTTGGATTCAGGTCAGTGGGCTTTTCAAGCCAAAACAAGCAAAGGCATAAAAAGGAAAGTAAAAAACTATTCTAATAAGCTAAGGAAAAAAATTGAAATAAGCTGAGAACTATCAAATAAGCAGAGATTTCAACAAGTGAAGTAAAATTAAGCCATAAGTTAAACAGATAAGCTCAGGAAACTCAATAAGCTTATATAAGCTGATGCAATTTCAAAACAGTCCTAACAAGGCAACTTTGGGCTTATTTATAAGCTTTTATATGGCAACATAAGAACACAAAAGCTTAAAGTGCTTAAATCTGACCTAGCAAAGTTAACCTAGAACCAAAAATCAGACCAATTGGGGCTTATTTGCTGCTTTAAAATAAGCTAGAAAAGAGCTTGTTCAGGACAAGCATACACTGATTACTCAGTGTAGGCTTGTTTTGAATAAGTTACTGTTGAGCTTATTTCAAGATTTAATAAGCCTTAATTTGGGGCTGATTTTGATCAAGTAGCAAGCAACAACAACCAATCAACTCAGAAACTGAAAATCAAATACTAACAACAACAAATAAGCACAAAAAACTTGATTTGAAAAAATGTGCAGACTGCTAGTTGGGGTCAGTTCTGTGCAGACCCTTTAATCAAGCAAATAACTTCAAATCCTTTTTGCAATTAGACCAATACTTCAAAACAAGCTTGACTCACTATTTTGAACACAGAAATATCACAAACAATGACAAAAATAGCTTATTGCTATGTTAAGCTTATATGATCAGATGGTACTCTAAACTCATAACTGTACATTCAAAACCATGAAGTCCATCAAATTAGCTCTAAACATGTTACAAATAGCAAGATTAAAGTTCATGAATTGGCAAATGAACAGTGGTCACTATTTTGACCCAGTTTGACCCATTAAAGCTACTGATCCAAACAACACTTATGAGGACTGTTTTTGAGATTTCCACAGAATAAGACCAAATTAAGATAGTTTCTACCTTAACACTGATTCACTAAGTTACTTTTACCCCTAATGAGCAATTTTCAAAAGCCAAAAAGTAATCAAACAAGCTTAGCTTATTTTGACTGTTTTTTGGA
The DNA here is from genome assembly GCA_021014915.2 of Artemisia tridentata subsp. tridentata. Classification (NCBI taxonomy): domain Eukaryota; kingdom Viridiplantae; phylum Streptophyta; class Magnoliopsida; order Asterales; family Asteraceae; genus Artemisia; species Artemisia tridentata. The sequence continues at coordinate 263,725,513 of CP139509.1, forward strand.
TTTTTAAGCTATTAAGGACAAATTTGAACTAAACCAACTACAACTAACGAATAGGCCTCAACTAACATCAAATAAAGCAAATAAGGACAGAAAAGATCAATAAGCACTCAATAAGCTAATGAACAGTGAAATTAAAGAAAATACAAAAAAAAAAAAAAAAAAAAAAAAAAAAAAAAAAAAAAAAAAAAAAAAAAAAAATCTTACTTGAGACCCTAGCTAAACAAGGGCTCTCAATCAAGAGCAGCTACAAGCTCCTAGCTTATCTCAGATAAGCTAGGTAAAGTCCATCTTGCCCCTCCATTGCAGGCAACTTCCATAATTGCTTAATTTCACCCACTTTTGACTTTTTGGAACTTATGGAATTAGATCAGTACTTAACCACTAATAAACTCACAAAAGCTATGATGAGCTTATATGTGCTTATTTAAACAGAATATAAGCTTTTTTCATTCACCAATAAGCTACACTTGATTTAACAGTAGACTTTTTTTAAAATAGAAATTTCATTAATCTTCAGAAAAGGATACAATACTTGATAAAATTAGAACATGAAGCTTGAATAAGCTTTATAAAAGCACTGAAAACTAAATTCTACTGATTAAAAAACATAAACTACAAAATACGACTTAACTAATAAACTACATGCCAAATTTGGCTACAAAAGGGCCTATTTACACTAAACAGATGCTGGGAATATCCTCTTGTCCTCTTCTGAAACTTTCTGGACCATTGGATTGATTTAAGATCATCTCAGCCTTTCATACTCAATTTTGGCGCCAAAAAGAATTAGTGGGATTTTCAGTAGGACAATGGTTCACGTGAATGTTGTACTTGGGAAAAGCTTATTGGAGGAGGGGGGAGGTGGAGTGTGTAGGTGAAGAAGTAGGGTGAGGGGGAGGGTGGTTTTGTCAGGGATAGGCATGGTGGGTGATGGTGGTTTTCTGGTTTGACGGCAAAGATGGTGGATTTGACTTGGTCAAATCCGGTTTTGCAAAATACGGGGTTGGGCTTTTGAGTGAGTTGGGCTGGGTTAGGGTAAGGATTGGGTTTTATTTATTTGTTTTGGATTAAGGTGATTTGGTTAGTTAAAAAGGTAGGATAAGTTTTAGAGTTTAGGAACTAATGTTGCCAAACTGAAAATCCACGGACCAAGGCTGCCAAAATCTTAAACTTATTTCCAAGGACCTTTTGTGTTATTTTGGTATATTTTTAGATTGACTTTGACTTTTTGTCTTCACTTGATCAAATGCACAATTGTTGTCGAGTCGATTCAAAAATGCCTGTTTTCGCTCCGTTTTCAATCCTTTGTACCTGAAACACATAAAAACACAAACCAAGGATATCTGCAGTATAATTTGGGTGTTTTTGGTTATTTTTGTGTCTTTTATGGGTCTAAAATGATGATTATTTACACACTCATCAATCCCCCTCACTAAACTATTGCTAGTCCCTAGCACTCCGATCATGTGAAGTAATGAAAGGATCAAAAGAATACCAAGTATACCCCGTTTTGACCTTTTATTTGATGCAAGAAATTTAAACTAGAACAAAAATAGATAACATGCTTGATTCCCAAAAATGGTATCATGGAACGAGATTCACACAAAATGGGTGTCTCTAGGGAATTGAAATCGTCATCCTCTTTTTTATACTCCCAACTAAGCTTAAACTCAATGTGCAAACGTTTTTGTAAAATGCTAACACTACTTATACTAATAATCTATGTAAGCCGAAACTTAACTTTTCACTCCCACAATTTATTCAAGTTAGGTGACTGTGCTTGATTTTCAAAATTTTGAATACAAAAATCGACATTTTTATAAGATATTGACTAATACTAGCTGAAAGATGGATTTAAAATTTACAACAAGCAAGTTTCAAAACTTTATTCAACACATCAAAACTTATTGTATTTTGCAATATCATTCCATTTTATTTTATTTTTTTCTTTTCATCATCATTTTTTTTTTTTAACTTGTGCAACATAAACTAACGGAGTTTCACGGGAACCAAGACCTTACACCTTCCGGAATAAAGGATCCAAGGGCCGTTACAACGGAGAGTTCCAAGACTCTAAACATTCCTGAAATGAGGATCCAAGGGTGTTAGACCAAGACCTCACACATTCCTGAATTAGAGGTCCAAGGGCCGGTGTAAGAGGGTAGCCAAGACCTAAACGCCTTCCGAAAATAAGGATCCAAGGGCCGATCTTGAACCGTAGCTTTTTTTAGCACATACATTTATTACTTAACTTTTGCAACTTTCAAGCAACGTCTCACTTTCATTTTGCATTATTATGACATATGCTTGTTCCGAAGTTTAAATAAAGCTTTGAACTAGTATTTTTCAAAATCGTATAAAAAATGATTTTGTGTGTTCAAATGTTTGAAAATAAGCACTTATTAAGTAAGATTAGTTATCTCGTGGGAGGAAAAGCCATAGATTACTTATATAAGCTCTAAAGAAAACCAGCTATTCTACGCTTAGCATTTTCATTTGCACATATCGTAAAACCTTAATCAAATTGTTAAGGAAGCAGCCAGATCAACACTCTGGCAGAGTGGGGATTCCCTTTGTTCTAACCTAATCAAGACTAAACACTTCTTCTTTTCTTTTTTTCTTTTTTTTTCTTTTTTTTTATTGCAATTTCTTATCTAAAAACGAAAAAAAAATAAAATTTTGGCCAAAACGGGGGTACTAGGGCACTAGAAGGTACATATGTGACAAAATTCGAGAGAATTCCCCCCCTCACTTAGAATTGAATATTGCTCTCAATATTCAAAGTACCGGCTATTATGCCGACACTTAGAATGTAAAAAGGTAATACTAATAGCCAAGTGTGTGATAGAAATCTCTATTTTCACAAACAGGATTAAAAAGATATCCCTAGATAAACGTTAGCAACAAGATAAGATATTGGGCGGCTGGATTGAAAACAGGCGCGTCAATCATCACGATCTACGGGAAACCTGCAAACAAGGGCAAACAACACACAAACAAAGCACAGTACAGCAGAGGAATTCCCCCACACTTAGTGTTAGAAAATAGAGAGAAGTCAGAAACATGGGTTGTCACCCATGTGGTGCTAATGTTTTTGTTAACCGAGTCACTAGCTTGACTCGACTCCGAATTCATTGGTTCATGGGGAAGCAAGTAGAAGAAACAATCTCCATCGGACTTTCATTCAATGTGTTTGGATAAACATTTGAACATAAGAAAGTTCCACACCGACGAGATACCCATGGTATTTTAATAGTAGAAACTATAAGGGACGATACCGGGGTCAAAGATAGTGTCCTCATTCCCGTAGGAGAAAAGGGAAAGAGAAATCACACCGTATGTGATGAAGAGAAGCAAGATTTTTATGATTATCATAAAAAAAACTCTTCATCATCAAAAGCAATATTGTCCTCAACGGGAGGGAGGGTCGGGATGAAATTTTCAAGAAGTAAATTCTTATGATCAATAAAACCTCCCCCCACACTAGAATCATCCTCAGGATCAAAGTAGAAATGACCATATTCTGGAGGAGATATAATATGAGAGAGTTCACCGGAGAACTCCTCATGATAAAGATCATTCATATTAAAATGAAATGCATCATACTTGGGAAGAGAGACATAAGAATGAGAAGTGGTACTGCCACTACTCGCCTCTTCCGAATGATCGATATCAAAGCAAAAGGCTTCATAAGCCGAGAGAGAAAAATTAGAATGAGAAGTGGGATTGCCACTACTTTCTTCAGCCGTATCAAAGATAAAACTCTCATATTCGAGAACAAAATCCTAGAGCTCGAGCTCCAAAGGATCTGACGGCTTATCTTCAAACATAACTTCCTTCGGGGGGAGGGAAAATAATGGTTCATCAAATATCATCTTTTCTAATAACGGAGCATCTCCCCCCGGATCACTATCGGGCTCCACAATTTCCGGCGAAATTGGAGCATCAAATAAGAAAACCTCGAGCTCTTCCATAGAGATATCACTTCTCTCAATCGGAGGAGAAGGATGGGAAGAGTCGGAAATGATTGGTGCAGAAATAGGAATGGAATTTTTAGTTCCATCCATAGAATCAACAATTTCAATACGACAAACCGATTCCGGAGGTGGGACAAGTGGTGTGCTCTTAGAGCTAGCAATTTTCACCACTTCCGTTGTGATCTCCGGTTCTTGTTCATCATAATCAAAGATACTCTTTACTTCCCCAGCACAGCTCTCAAACCATTTGCTTGAACCAGGGGTAATTTTCATTGCTTTGAGCTCAGCACGTTTGTTTGAAGTACTCTTAACCGTGAATCTTGAAAGTATCGAATCACTTCTTTCGGAAGCAATTACGAGATCAGATTTTTGATTAACCGTAGCAACGTTGCATTTGGTTAGAGATTTAGAGTCCTGATTTATGATAAACGTGACTTCTTCATTATCAACCCGAATGGTTAATTCTTCGGCGTATACATCAATGAGAGCACGACTCGTTCTTAAGAAAGCCCTCCCCAGAATGAGTGGAACTCAAGGATCGGCATCAAAGTCTACCACAACGAAATCAGTGGGAAAGTGGAACTTTCCTACTTTCAAAACGACATCCTCAGCTATTCCAAGTGGACGAGTTATAGTACGGTCCGCTAGCTCGAGTGTCATGCAAGTAGATGTAAGCTCCAGAAGAGATAATTTCTTCCATACCGAGAGTGGCATAAGGTTAATGCTTGCGCCAAGATCGGCCAAGGCTAAGCACTGAACCATCCCCGAGAAATCACATGGGATTAAAAACTTGCCGGGGTCTCCGAGCTTTTCGGGAAGCTTCTTAAGGAGAACCGCCGAGCACTGCTCGTTAAGTGGGGTCTTTGCCATCTCAGACAACTTATCCTTGTTGCTTAGTAAACTTTTGAGTGTAGATGCAAATTTGGGCATAAGGACGAGAGCATCTGCGAAGCTTATGTCAAAGTGCAATTTATTGAAGATTTGAAAGAATTTTTCCATCTGTTGATTGGTTTTATCTCGAAGCTTCTGATCGTTAAGCCTCGAAGGATATGGAATCGAAGGCTTAGGATTGGTCTTCGGAACATCGGGTTCCGGAACTTGAGTTTGGACATCTGGAGGTTGGACGTGTGCGGTACTTCGTGGGCTTAAGAAATGCACCCTGTCTGTTGTCACCTAGGTATCTCGATTCACTTCCCTCGGTGGAGGGGGCATAGGAGTCGAGGGTCCATTATGCGTCTTACCACTTCGAGTGGTGACGGCTTTCAACTCACCCTTCGGGTTGGGAATGGTATTTCCCGGAAGACCTCCCGAAGTTGAAGCTTGATTCATTTGGTTCATGAGGCTAGCAAACGTGTTCTCAATTTTACTTTGAGATTGCTCAATTTTATGATTTGTTGTTCTAAGTTCGTTTTTGAGCTCATGACCTTGTTTTGTTATTGAGGTTTGAAAATCATTTTTCAAAGTGGTGATTTGATTTTGCATTGACCTCATGTTGGCCTCATTTGACTTGATGTAACTAGCAAGTTCATTTGAGGGAGCAACGGGGGCTTGGTAATTAGAAGCTTGAAAGCCTTGATTGAAATTACCCCCTTGAGTTGGGTACTGATTCACCGGGGCTTGAAATTGGTTTCGAACATCTTGCCCTCTCGGTTGATTTTGGTTAAATCTATTTGGATTGTTGGGTTGAGAAAATTCGAGTGGTCCACTTTGATTACTAACACGATAGTTTGGGTCAACTTGAGGACGGTATTGGTTACCTCCTTGGTTGTAAGCCCCGGCTACCACATTAACTTCGAATCGACTACCATCGGTGGCAGTACAATTGTAGTATGCATGAGGACCACCATAAGTGACACAAGTTTCTTCCACCGCTTTGACTTGAGTGGGTGAATAAGTTTGTGGGGAAGATAGTTTCTTTTGCTTGGAAAGAACCAAAGCTTGAATAGCATCCGTTAGCTTTTCAATCTTAGCATCGGTGCTAGAAGTACTCACGTGAGATGAAGAAGGAGAAGCACTACTAACTTGGGAAACAACCGGCTTGCTTCGTGTAGTGCGGACCTTGGACTTGTTCTCAATGATGGCTAAAGCGTCCTTCGGAGTCCGATTCAAGATATTGCCACCGACGGCGGCATTAAGAGAATCTTGGTCCGTTTGGTTCAAACCATTATAGAAGGTATCGAGTTGATGTAACTCGGAGAAACCATGGTGTGGACATTTGCGAAGTAATTCTTTAAAACGATCCCACGCTTCACTAAAGGATTCATCAAAATTTTGAGTGAATTTGGTGATTTCATTTTTAAGGCATGTGGTTTTAGAAGGGGGAAAGAATTCATTCACAAATTTTGACACTAAATCTTCCCATGTTTCAATAGAACGAGGGGGTTGTTTATCGAGCCAAATCCGAGCTGCCCCCTCGAGATAAAAAGGAAAAAGAAGAAGTTTGATAGCTTCTTGAGGAACATTTCGGTATTTGATGGTAGAGGTGATCTTGTTAAACCATCGAATGTGGGAATGAGGATCGTCCCTCTCAAATCCGAAATATTGACTTGAAGTTACTAAGGATAGCAACCCCGTTTTAAGCTCAAAGCTATCGGCAACGATTGCCGGAACAACGATAGCATCTCCGTAACCCTCGGTGGGTGCTTGGAGAAGCTCAGACATGGTGCGTTCATCCGCCATTGTGACAATGGGAGGAACGGGAATAGCACGAATCTCGGGTTCGGCTATTGAGGCGGAATGCCTACGATTACGTCTCCGATTACGTCTTCTCGGGGTATGCACGAGTTCACGTAAAGGACTTGTCGACGGAGAAGAACGAGTGCGCATGCACTAAAAACAATTCAATTAAAACAAGACCGAAGCAAAACACAAGTGAACTTAAACCAATAATCAACAAGCGCACAAAGGAGCGGAAGAGAAGAATGGATCTCTTTTCGAGGCGAAGTTCGTTGGATCGCCTCTCCTTATACCCCTCTTATAGTTTATTTATCAATCGAAGGTGAGCCGATATTCGCAAGTGATACAAAGGCAAGTTTTAATCTTTTGTTTGGGAACTTATTATGATAATACTCCAAGTTGAGGAATATTATATTGAGATTGCTTTTATCTTTTATTTTAACATAACAAAACGGAAAATGTTTTTGTATTTATGTTTTATATGATAATATATATACAAAAGAAAAGAAAAATATTTTTGTTTTTTATATTTTTAGGAAAGCGATAACTTCTTGACGAAGGATCTCAAGTCACTAATCGTTAAAACCTTTAACAATATTGTCGCAACACAACCTCCCCGGCAGCGGCGCCAAAATTTGATCCGTGCTAAAGTATATATATATAATATCAGACGGATAAGCGTGATACGCGAGAAATGACAAATCAACCTTTTAGGAAAAAGGTTAACTTATAAAACCCGTGAATACGATATGTGTGAAACCGGGCAAGTGATCACCCGGGTCGTGTCCCAGCGAGGTGTGAATCGAGGATTTCATTTTTGGTTTGGAATTAAAGTGCTTGATGATTGGATTTTGGATTTTTGTGTTTTTTAATTCTAATTAAGATATGAAAAACAAATTCACAAAGAAAAATTAAGCACAAATCAATTTGTTCTAAAAACGCAAATCGGGAATTTCTAAAAACGAGCTTTAAAAGTGAAATCTATAAAAATAAAACCTACAAGTTCAAATTTATTTTTCCTAAGATCTATATGACAACAGAAAATTTTGGGAAAAAGATTTGTATTTTTCTGACATTTCAATTATTTATTATGAATTAAAAACAGTTTAAACTAATTAACTTCGAGAAAAATAGCAAATGAACAGTAAAAATTCTCAAAAATTACCAGAAAGTCTATTAAGCTAATATTAATCTAGGAAAAATATGAAAACTGAAAAAGCTATTGGAATAAGGTACGAAATAAGCAAAGAAGCAGTTTTAAGCTAAAGGGCTAAGACTAGTATAAAAATAAAAAAGGCAAGATATGACACAAGCAGAACTTGGTGCATATGGTAATGGGGTGTGTGCTTATGTCTGTTATCACCAAGAGGTCCTGAGTTCGATTCTTGCCACACCCCTTTTTGCCAAACTATATTTTTTTTATTTTCTTTTTTAAACACACAATAAGCATAAACCAATAAGCACTTTTAATGAAAGAACTTATTTTAAAAGTGACCAAAAAGCTCAGAATAAGCTTTTGGATTCTGGTCAGTGTGCTTTTCATGCCAAAACAAGCAAAGGCATAAAAAGGAAAGTAAAAAACTATTCTAATAAGCTAAGGAAAAAAATTGAAATAAGCTGAGAACTATCAAATAAGCAGAGATTTCAACAAGTGAAGTAAAATTAAGCCATAAGTTAAACAGATAAGCTCAGGAAACTCAATAAGCTTATATAAGCTGATGCAATTGCAAAACAGTCCTAACAAGGCAACTTTGGGCTTATTTATAAGCTCTTATATGGAAACCTAAGAACACAAAAGCTTAAAGTGCTTAAATCTGACCTAGCAAAGTTCACCTAGAACCAAAAATCAGACCAATTGGGCTTATTTGCTGCTTTAAAATAAGCTAGAAAAGAGCTTGTTCAGGACAAGCATACACTGATTACTCAGTGTAGGCTTGTTTTGAATAAGTTACTGTTGAGCTTATTTCAAGCTTTAATAAGCTTAAATTGGGGCTGATTGTGATCAAGTAGCAAGCAACAACAACCACTCAACTCAGAAACTGAAAATCAAATACTAACAACAACAAATAAGCACAAAAAACTTGATTTGAAAAAATGTGCAGACTGCTAGTTGGGGTCAGTTCTGTGCAGACCCTTAAATCAAGCAAATAACTTCAAATCCTTTTTGCAATTAGACCAATACTTCAAAACAAGCTTGACTCTCTATTTTGAACTCAGAAATATCACAAACAATGACAAAAATAGCTTATTGCTATGTTAAGCTTATATGATCATATGGTACTCTAAACTCATAACTGTACATTCAAAACCATGAAGTCCATCAAATTAGCTCTAAACAGGTTACAAATAGCTTAATTCAGTTGATTTAAGCAAGATTAAAGTTCATGAATTGGCAAATGAACAGTGGTCACTATTTTGACCCAGTTTGACCCATTAAAGCTACTGATCCAAACAACCCTTATGAGGACTGTTTTTGAGATTTCCACAGAATAAGACCAAATTAAGCTAGTTTCTACCTTAACACTGATTCACTAAGTTACTTTTACTCCTAATGAGCAATTTTCAAAAGCCAAAAAGCACTCAAACAAGCTTAGCTTAGTTTGACTGTTTTTTGGATTATTAAGCTATTAAGGACAAATTTGAATTAAACCAACTACAACTAACAAATAGGCCTCAACTAACATCAAATAAAGCAAATAAGGACAGAAAAGATCAATAAGCACTCAATAAGCTAATGAACAGTGAAATTAAAGAAAATACAAAAAAAAAAAAAAAAAAAAAAAAAAAAAAAAAAAAAAAAAAAATTCTTACTTGAGACCCTAGCTAAACAAGGGCTCTCAATCAAGAGCAGCTACAAGCTCCTAGCTTATCTCAGATAAGCTAGCTAAAGTCCATCTTGCCCCTCCATTGCAGGCAACTTCCATAATTGCTTAATTTCACCCACTTTTGACTTTTTGGAACTTTTGGAATTAGATCAGTACTTAACCACTAATAAGCTCACAAAAGCTATGATGAGCTTATATGTGCTTATTTAAACAGAATATAAGCTTTTTTCATTCACCAATAAGCTACACTTGATTTAACAGTAGACTTTTTTTAAAATAGAAATTTCATTTATCTTCAGAAAAGGATACAATACTTGATAAAATTAGAACATGAAGCTTGAATAAGCTTTATAAAAGCACTGAAAACTAAATTCTACTGATTAAAAAACTTAAACTACAAAATACAACTTAACTAATAAACTACATGCCAAATTTGGCTACAAAAGGGCCTATTTATACTAAAAAGATGCTGGGAATATCCTCTTGTCCTCTTCTGAAACTTTCTGGACCATTGGATTGATTTAAGATCATCTCAGCCTTTCATACTCAATTTTGGCGCCAAAAAGAGTTAGTGGGATTTTCAGTAGGACAATGGTTCACGTGAATGTTGTACTTGGGAAAAGCTTATTGGAGGAGGGGGGAGGTGGAGTGTGTAGGTGAAGAAGTAGGGTGAGGGGGAGGGTGGTTTTGTCAGGGATAGGCATGGTGGGTGATGGTGGTTTTCTGGTTTGGCGGCAAAGATGGTGGGTTGGGCTTTTGAGTGAGTTGGGCTGGGTTAGGGTAAGGATTGGGTTTTATTTATTTGTTTTGGATTAAGGTGATTTGGTTAGTTAAAAAGGGTAGGATAAGTTTTAGAGTTTAGGGACTAATGTTGCCAAACTTAAAATCCAGGGACCAAGGCTGCCAAAATCTTAAAATTATTTCCAAGGACCTTTTGTGTTATTTTGTTATATTTTGAGATTGACTTTGACTTTTTGTCTTCACTTGATCAAATGCACAATTGTTGTCGAGTCAATCCAAAAATGCCCGTTTTCGCTCTGTTTTCAATCCTTTGTACCTGAAACACATAAAAACACAAACCAAGGATATCTGCAGTATAATTTGGGTGTTTTTGGTTATTTTTGTGTCTTTTATGGGTCTAAAATGATGAGTATTTACACACTCATCAGTGATCATGGGCCACGTCCATTCATTTTATTGGAAGCGGTCGCCTCCCAAGATTTATGGATTTGGCATGCGTTCTTTGGTGTCTCCGGTATGAATAACGACGTAAACGTTTTACATCGTTCCCCTGTTTTCAATGATATCAAATCTGGGAGAGCACCAGACCTTGAATTCGAGGCTAACGATGTACAATATAAAAGGGGATATTATCTTACTGATGAGATATATCCACAATGGTCCGTTCTTATTAAGTCCATTTCAAATCCTCCCACGGGTGATGAAAAAAGAATATTGTTCAAATCTGATGCAGCAGAATCATTGAAAATGGGGGGAAATTGCAGACCAATTTTGAGCTGTGAAATAAGCTAAAAAGTTCAATCCCAGATTATAACCTAAAAACTATTTGTATGAACTAATTGTAAACCAAATATTAAGGTCTCAGCTTAACTGGATAAGCCAATGATCAGCTGAGATCAGCAGCTAAAAATATGGTGTTCTACTCAGTGAATACTGAGCAGTATGATTTTGCAAAACTAGGCTAGGCCTATAGGCACTAAACAGAAATCATGATCCGTGCTAAAGTGTATATATAAATATTATGTAGACAGATGCACGTGAATAAAGACAAATCAACCCTTTAGCAAAAAGGCTAACTTGCAAAAACTCACGTTGTGTGTGTGATACCAGGTAAGTGATTACCCGTGTCGTTTCCCAACGAGGTGTGAATGGGCAATCGTTGAAAGTTTGGATTAGAGTGACTGATATTTGGGATATGGAATTTTTTGCTTCATTATTCTAATTTAAACAATGAGAAACAAATTCTCACAACAAAATTAAGATTAAACTAAATTATATTAAAAACGCGAAACGGGAAATCTAAAACGGGACTAAAAAGTGAAATATTAAAAAACTAATCCTACAAGTGTAAAATTATTTTTATTAAATCCTAAATAATAAAAGAAAATTTTAGAAAAAAGATTTATATTTTTCTGAGTTTTATATTTTTTATTATGAATTAAAAACTATTAAAACAAATTAAATTATTTAATAATACTAAAACTGCTAAGAAAAATCTGAAAATTTTAAGGTAAATCTAAAATATTATTCTGAATCTAGGAAAAATAAAATTAGAACTTTTAGAAACCCTAATAAGCATATGGGCTGAAGAGCAGTTGGGGAATAAGCACAAAAATAAGCTAAAAAGCTCTAAAAATTACCAAAAGCTCAGAACAAGTTCAAACAACTTCATTAAGCATAAAATAACTGATTAAGACTAGATAAGCAATTGGAATAAGCAGATAAGCAGTTGAACAGTTTCAAAACTTGTGCAGAAATATCAGGAAAACCCCCCACTTGCAGATCCAATTAAGCACTTCAAATAAGCAGAAAAGTGGGAAATTAAGGGGGCAAAATCTTCTTAGTACTACTGGCTACACTAAAATCCAAAAATGCCCAAATTCCTAGATCAATTTCTTATTCAATTAAGCACTAGAACAGATGGCCTAGGAAAAGCAAATCTGATGCAGCAGAATCATTGAAAATGGGGGGAAATTGCAGACCAATTTTGAGCTGTGAAATAAGCTAAAAATTTCAATCCCAGATTATAACCTAAAAACTATTTGTATGAACTAATTGTAAACCAAATATTAAGGTTTCAGCTTAACTCGATAAGCCAATGATCAGTTGAGATCAGCAGCTAAAAATATGGTGTTCTGCTCAGTGAATTCTGAGCTGTATGATTTTGCAAAACTAGGCTAGGCCTCTAGGCACTAAACAAGGAACTCAAAACATCTTAAATGGACTACATGGGACTCAGAAACATCAAGGAAAAAGTCTCAAACTCCTTAATGCAGATTTGAGCTTATTAGATCAGATTTATTATCTAATTTTGGCACTAGTCCACAGAAATCATCAAATGTGCTCAAAACAACTTAAAACCTAACAACTAAGGCTCATCTAACCTATTTTAAGCTGAATTATACTTATGCTAAATGCAAATGAACAGTAGACAGGTTTAAAACTTGAAATAAGCTATAAACCAAACACCCCTTTATTAGGGTCTGAGTTGGTTTTGAACTAGCACAGACAGATTTAACTTATGATTTTTGTTATGTCTTGATCAACTAACTTATTTTAACTATGATAAGCAACTTTTGAATTAAAAATAAGCATTTTAATAAGCTATACTATTTTTGGCTTTTTTAACTTATTTTAAGCAAAATAAAGAAAAGGATAGATTAGAATGATAATATAGATGAAATATAATTAGAAACTAGTAATAAGCATAAGATTTATTAAAATAAGCTAAAATAAGCTGTGTAACAGTAGACTAGAATTTAATGCAAAATATTGGAAAAAGCTTACAACTGATATGGCTTATGGAACAAAGGAACTAGATCAGGACACAACCCTAGCTTGTTAACAACAAGCTAGAAACCCAAATTAGCTTCCAAGAACAGCTTATTCTACCCAGAAGCTTATTTTGACCATTGCTTTGACTTTCGTTGACTTTCTCCATAATTTGAAATTTAGAACTGCTTATAACTAATATAAGCCTACAACAAGCTATGATAAGCTTGTATAAGCTTATAGCAAGGGTGTGTGGCTTGTGAGTGATTTTCTAACAACTATGGAGCTTAATACGATTTAACAGGAATCATGAAAACTTGAAATCTTATAAAACTTGGAATGATTACAATACAGAAGTAATTTAAGACTTGAAATAAACTTGAAATGACAATGGAAACTTAAATTGAAACTGAAATAAGCATTTAACTACTTTCTACACTACGAATGGTCCTAAACTAGTGACAATTTATTCTTGATGACTTCTCTTCCTTATATAGCACTCTCAGAAGCTTCCTCTCATCCTTCTGATCAAATCCCACCGCTTGGCTAAGCTTGAGGCAATCTCATTCGTCCAATTGTAATTTTGGCGGGAAAAGTAGTCAAGTGGGTTTTAACCTGGGGGGGTTGGGAGTGCATTAAATGCACTTGGCTTGTTAGGTGGAGTGTAGAGGAGGAGGAGGGAGTGGTGGATTTTCAGGGATAAGGGTTGGTTTTGCAGAGGCCATGGTATTGGTGAAGGTGGTATTTTGGTGGGCAAGTGGGAGGTCAGGGATAAGAGTTTGACTGAGTCAAACTCTGTATTAGCTAAGGGTGTGGGTCGGGTTTTATTTTAATAGGATTGGGCTGGGTTTATTAGTGAGGTGGGCTTGGTTGGGTTATGGGTTTAATTTGTGGCTGGGTTGGGTTATTAAAGGGATTGGGTTTAGTAACTGGGTTTAATATGGTTAGGATTAGAATTGGATTTTAGTTTAATTTTAAGGGACTATTCTTGCCAATTCTGAAAATCCAAGGACCATTGCTGCCAAAAATAGAAATTATTCCCAGGGACCAATTGTGTCATTTAGGGATTTTGGGGGTTGACTTTGACTCTGTCTTTGACTTTCGTCTTCACTTGATCAAATGCACAATTATTGCCAAGTCGATCCAAAAAATGCTCGCTTTTGCTCCGTTTTTAATCATTTTGCACATGAAACAGATAAAAACACAATTCAAGGATATTTTCTGTATTTTGAAGCATTTATGAGTGTTTTCAAATGTTTTTGAAGTTCAGATGGGACAAAAATGATGAGTATTTACACACTCATCAATCCCCCACACTAAACTATTGCTAGTCCCTAGCAATCCTTTTTTGAAAATTTAATGAATTTTATGTCTCTTTACCTGATAGCCATTACTTCTGGAGTAGCCAATGTTTTAGTATGATACTATGGTACATTGATAACCAAATGATTTTAAGCAAATCATCAGCTGTCAACGGATTTGATTTGTCTTTACCAAAAGCCGTTTGCTTTTGGACTAGCCAACTCTTTGATAAAATACAGTTATCATCTTGGCGAGCTGATTACCAATTATGGTTTTCTACTGCCTTTACCACAAGCCATAACCTTGTGGGCTAGCCAATTCTTCACTATCAAAGATATGGTGAGTTGAATACCATACAATTTTTGGCAAATTGTCAGCCATAAACGGATTTGAGATATCTTTACCTAGAGCCGTTTGCTCTCGGATTAGCCAGTCCTTATGTGGGTTAGACATGGTGGACTGATAACCATTTGTTGTGTTAGTGCAAAGCACTTCCACCAAATGAAAAAAAAATTAAAATTTTGGCCAAAATGGGGGTATTAGGGCACTAAAAGGTACTCATGTGATCAAATTCGCCAGAATTTCTCCCCCCCCCCCCCCCCCCACACTTAGAATTGAATATTGCCCTCAATATTCAAAGCACCAGCTATTATGCTGACACTTAGAACGTAAAAAGGTAATACTACTAGCCAGGAGTGGAAACACAACAATTATTATTATTATTATTATTATTATTATTATTATTATTATTATTATTATTATTTTTTTTTTTTTTTTTTTTTTTTTTTTTTTTTATTAATAATCATCACTTTATTGAAAAACAAATAGGATTTTACAAGAAATTAGTGGGGAGCCGAGATACCAACTGAGCCCCCACACCTCTAGCTACAGCAAAACCAATCCTACTAAAAATATGTGGAGCAGCACGTGCTCCAATGTCTTGAGTCATAGAGAATCGTCTAATGCGTTTTAATAAGGTCACTGCATCCTTTTCAAGTTCTCCAAAAGAAGAGAATGAAAAGGGGAGGAACCCATATCCGATATCAGCGCATTTAGCTGCATACTTGACACGTTTGCGTTGTGCGGCTTCAATAACTGCCCGACCGGGCATAAAATCAACCATACACGAACGCGTCAAAGGTGACGATCCTGTAAGATCAACACAGACATCAAGGCCACCATCCCAAGAGTAAAGTAGCATATCGGCCGGACGTAAGGTTTTGTCCCTCTCTCCACGCAGCCCAATATCCACCTCCTTACGAACTGAAACTCCAGACCGAGAACATATATCAACAAGAACATCACGCACAACATTGTGCCGATGTTTAATACCAACTAAGCCTGCGCACGATACAGCATGATCTCCAAAAATATCTCCCGGAAAAACCTTAGAACAAGCTGAACATGGCATCTGGACAGTAAAAAGAGGAACACCCAACCGGTAACACAAAACACATCTGTAAGTCCTGGCATTCATAGTCTGTCCCAATCCGGATATCGGTGCCACCTTAAGCCAATCTGACGTATAATCCTCTTTTAAAGAGTTCCATAAAGCCGTCTGTCTAGAGGATAAATGGAAAGTGGATTCAACCGTTTGGGCAACACGTGCGAAATGTATATCTGCCAATTTCTTCATAAGTTTGGGGGCAGCGATCTCACTAGGGTTACTCATAAGGTCAATATCCATATTCACATTAAAAGTACACAATGCATCATCAAAAGAGGGACCAGTAGACACAATACCAGAACTACGGAGAAGCTTAGTCTGTAAGCTGGCAGATTGAAGTCTAGAAGCAAGGAAGGCATAGTGCAAGACATCACCTGCAGAATACACACCAAGTCCCCCGAGAGCAAAAGGTAGAGTGGCGAGTCTCCATTGCCAGTCACCAAACCCAGGTCCAGAAGCAGTGACAATACGTTCCAAAGAAGAGCGAAGTGCTGCATCAAAAGAAACCTGAGCACTCTCAAAGACCCGAGGAGGACATGTGCGCATAATAGCAGGGGCAACTCCCCCACACTTAGGTGTTAGAAAAGAGAAAGAAGACAGAAATATGGGTGAAAACCCTTATGGTGTGCTAATATTTTTGTTCACCGAGTCACTTAGCTTGACTCGGCCCCGAATTCATTGGTTCATGGGGAAGCAAGTGGAAGAAACCATCTCCATCGGACTTTCATTCAACATGTTTAGATAAACATTTGAACATAAGAAAGTTCCACACCGATGAGATACCCACGGTATTTTAACAGTAGAAACTATTAGGGAAGATACCGGGGTCAAAGATAGTTTCCTCACTCCCGAAAGAGTGAAGAACAGGAGATGTCACCGTGTAGGTGAAGAAAAGAAAGAAAGTCATGATAAAAATCATGACAAGATGTTCATCCTCAAAAGGAGAATTCATGATTTCCACATCATGAATCTCATCATTTAAGCTCGGCTGATCAAGACATATTCTGGGTAGGAGGGATGGGATTTTAATATCAAGCAAATTCTCAGTGTTGAGAATATTTCCCTCCGGGACATAAAGATAATCTTTGTCAAGATCAAAGTAGAAGTTATCATACTCCGGCGGAGATATGATATGAGTGAGTTCATCGGAGAACTCCTCGAAGGCAAATGATTCATATTTGGGGAGAGAAATATGAGAATGAGAAGTGGCTCTGCCACTAGTCTTCTCTCCCATATGATCAAAATAGAAGGCTTCAAATTCCGGTATAGAGTCATCGGAAAACAGGTCACTATCCTTTATGGGAATAGGAGATGAAATGGATTTTTCATTGAAAGCCTCGATTTTAGAAATGAGAAGATTAACATTTAATAATGTTTCACGAAGAGTTTCGTCTTTGATTATTTCTTCATCATTCTCTTCTTCTAAGCTGACAAGCTCAGAAGGTAATTCCTCCATATAAATGATGTCTCCACATGATAAAGTATCGTCATTAGTGGAATCGGAGAACATCTCAACATAATCTTTTGAACACTCAAGAGGAGGAGGGATATCACACACATGATCAGGAATTCCCTGTGACTCACTTGGGATTAGGACAAGGTTCTCAGCACTAGACTTTATGAATTCGTCTGATTCCTTTTCAGGAATAGTGCTAATATGCTCATCCCCCATAATAAGAGAGTCCTTGGGGTCCAAAGTCTGTAAAATGGGTGTGATTGCTATAGACTGAGGGAGCTGAGAAATGATATCGCTCAAAGGAATAGTACTCTCCTCGTCGTCTTCATCTTTGTCATCGAGCATGCACTCCTGATTAAACAAGAAACGATTGTGTGCTGCTCATTCTATGGCGAGTAATTCTTCCATAGATTCACCATGACGATCTTCTTGGGTATGCCTAGCAGCCAATTTATTAAGTTCATTACTCATATCTTGAAGTTCTTGGAATAAATCTTCGATAGCTAAAACTTGAGGAGATGGTTGAGGCTGAGGTTGAATCATTTGATACTGTGGAGGTTGGTCATGACAAGAATAGTCGTAATTGTTACAAGGGACATGCTCATAGATAAGCGGGGTCCTCGTTTGACAATCGGATTCATAATGTGGACCACCACAGTACTCACAACAATACATTTGCTATGACTGATTCGGTGAATCATATGGATATTGGTCATACCCGAAGTTTTGATTACATAGATCTTGTTCATAGACAGACGTATTTCCTGCTTGACAATCAAAACTTGGGTGTGGACCTCCACAATGCTCACAAGGATCATTTGGCATATTTTGAAATGATGTATCATTGAAGTTTTGATTAGACGGCTCTTGCCAAAATGAATCCTGAGAAGGGGCACTGAAATCGTTGTGAAAATCTGGATAATCAAGTGTGGGGGATTGATAAGTGCAAAAACATCGTTTACACTGTGAATCATCCCCCAACGGATTTTCACATATACAACAATTATGCTGAGTGAGTGAAGATGGCTGGGGTTGTGGAGGGTGTTCGGGAAGACTTTGAGTATTATCGATGGAATTAAGCTCTCTTTTGCGGGCTACTTCACACCAATAACAAGATCCTTTTGGTGCATGATTTCCATACCGCTCACACTTACACTTGGAACAACGATTATTATCATCCACTAGACCTTTACAATCAAAACAATGATAGCCCAGTGACGACATGAGAATTAAATATTAAGGAGGGTTAAGAAGATAGAATCAAACGGTTTAAGAGGATGAGGAAAAATATTTTTGGGTTTTTGGTTTTTCAATTTTTTTTTTTTTGGAAAAAACTTAAACCTTAAATCAAATAATTCAATTAAAACAAGATCGAAGCAAAACACAAGGAACTTAAAACCTTAAATCAACAAGCATACGGTAGCTCTCTGACTGAAAAATGCACAGAGTGGCGGAGAAGCAAAGGTGGGCAATAAATGCTCCTTAAAAACCCGCTTCTTTCGGTTCGACAATTTAATGTCAAACCCTCCTTAAACCTCCGTTATAGTTTGTTTATCAATCAAAGGTGAGCCGAATTCGCAAGCGACACAAAGGCAAGTTTTAATCTTTGGTTTGGGAACTTATTATGATAATACCCAAGTTGAGGAATATTATATTAATTTTGTTTTTATCTTTTATTTTACGATAAAACAGAAAATGTTTTTGGGTTTTTATTTTTTATATGATATTATATATATAAAAGAAAAGAAAAATATTTTTGTATTTTATATGGTTTATGGGAAATAGGAACTTCACAAGGAAGGATCTCAAATCACTAATCGCATAAACTTTAAACAATATTGTCGCAACACAACCTCCCCGGCAGCGGCGCCAAAATTTGATCCGTGCTAAAGTGTATATATAAATATTATGCAGACAGATGCACGTGAATAAAGACAAATCAACCCTTTAGGAAAAAGGCTAACTTGCAAAAACTCACGTTATGTGTGTGATACCAGGTAAGTGATTACCCGGGTCGTTTCCCAACGAGGTGTGAATGGGCAATCGTTGAAAGTTTGGATTAGAGTGACTGATATTTGGGATATGGAATTTTTTTCTTGATTATTCTAATTTAAACAATGAGAAACAAATTTTCACAACAAAATTAAGATTAAACTAAATTATATTAAAAACGCGAAACGGGAAATCTAAAACGGGACTAAAAAGTGAAATATTAAAAAACTAATCCTACAAGTGTAAAATTATTTTTCTTAAATCCTAAATAATAAAAGAAAATTTTAGAAAAAAGATTTATATTTTTCTGACTTTTATATTTTTTATTATGAATTAAAAACTATTAAAACAAATTAAATTATTTAAAAATACTAAAACTGCTAAGAAAAATCTGAAAAATTTAAGGTAAATCTAAAATATTATTTTGAATCTAGGAAAAATAAAATTAGAACTTTTAGAAACCCTAATAAGCAAATGGGCTGAAGAGCAGTTGGGGAATAAGCACAAAAATAAGCTAAAAAGCTCTAAAAATTACCAAAAGCTCAGAACAAGTTCAAACAACTTAATTAAGCATAAAATAACTGATTAAGACTAGATAAGCAATTGGAATAAGCAGATAAGCAGTTGAACAGTTTCAAAACTTGCGTAGAAATATCAGGAAAACCCCCCACTTGCAGATCCAATTAAGCACTTCAAATAAGCATAAAAGTGGGAAATTAAGGGGGGAAAATCTTCTTAGTACTACTGGCTACACTAAAATCCAAAAATGCCTAAATTCCTAGATCAATTTCTTATTCAATTAAGCACTAGAACAGATGGCCTAGGAAAAGCAAATATGATGCAGCAGAATCATTGAAAATGGGGAGAAATTGCAGACCAATTTTGAGCTGTGAAATAAGCTAAAAAGTTCAATCCCAGATTATAACCTAAAAACTATTTGTATGAACTAATTGTAAACCAAATATTAAGGTCTCAGCTTAACTGGATAAGCCAATGATCAGCTGAGATCAGCAGCTAAAAATATGGTGTTCTGCTCAGTGAATACTGAGCAGTATGATTTTGCAAAACTAGGCTAGGCCTATAGGCACTAAACAAGGAACTCAAAACATCTTAAATGGACTACATGGGACTCAGAAACTTCAAGGAAAAAGTCTCAAACTGCTTAATGCAGATTTGAGCTTATTAGATCAGATTTATTATCTAATTTTGGCACTAGTCCACAGAAATCATCAAATGTGCTCAAAACAACTTAAAACCTAACAACTAAGGCTCATCTAACCTATTTTAAGCTGAATTAAACTTATGCTAAATGCAAATGAACAGTAGACAGGTTTAAAACCTGAAATAAGCTATAAACGAAACACCCCTTTATTAGGGTCTGAGTTGGTTTTGAACTACCACAGGCAGATTTAACTTATGATTTTTGTTATGTCTTGATCAACTAACTTATTTTAACTATGATAAGCAACTTTTGAATTAAAAATAAGCATTTTAATAAGCTATATTATTTTTGGCTTTTTTAACTTATTTTAAGCAAAATAAAGAAAAGGATAGATTAGACTGATAATATAGATGAAATATAATTAGAAACTAGTAATAAGCATAAGGTTTATTAAAATAAGCTAAAATAAGCTGTGTAACAGTAGACTAGAATTTAATGCAAAATATTGGAAAAAGCTTACAACTGATATGGCTTATGAAACAAAGGAACTAGATCAGGACACAACTCTAGCTTGTTAACAACAAGCTAGAAACCCAAATTAGCTTCCAAGAACAGCTTATTCTACCCAGAAGCTTATTTTGACCATTGCTTTGACTTTTGTTGACTTTCTCCATAATTTGAAATTTAGAACTGCTTATAACTAATATAAGCCTACAACAAGCTATGATAAGCTTGTATAAGCTTATAGCAAGGGTGTGTGGCTTGTGAGTGATTTTCTAACTGTTAGACCCGTTCCCCGGGTAGTGGGACCCCACCCTAGATGAAAGTTGACCCGAGCCTAAGCATGTTTGACTAAGGATATGTGGTTTTCTGATGAGGCCTAGATGCGGCGCATCTAGGAAGTGACATGCGGCGTATGGTAAGAAGGGAAAGTAGAACCGACCTATTATTGTCCATGCGCCGTATTGGGGGAAAGAGATACGGCGTATCAAGGATGCGGCGCATCTATGAAGATAGATGCGGCGCATCGACCTTAAATAAGCAGAATGGACAAAATTGCCCTTGTAGCTAGAAACTTCCCTATTATTCTATAAGATACCACACTCTCCTGTAAAAGAGAGTGTGTTTCTGTGGGTGTCGAACCAAAAATGGAGAAGATGATGAGATGATGATGGTTTAATGGTGATAATTCAAGAATGAAGTCTATAGCTTGTCCTAGCATAATTATCAAGTAAGTATTGATGTTTAATTAGTGTTTAATTGATGATTAAGAATCTAGGGTTTGTGAACCCTAATTTGGGATTAAAGGGTAAATGGTGTTTTAAGAAGTAATGATGATTATGTGATGAGTTTTTAATGGGTTTAAGTGGGTAAATGATGGGATTGATTATCATATAATCAATCTATGATTATATGATAATTAGAAGTGTTTAGAGGTTAGTTATGGTGGTGTTAACCATGATTATGGCTAATGAGTATGTATTATATATTTTGATGATAATGGTTTAGGATGTAATGATGATGATGATGATAAAGATGAAGATGTGAAGATGATGTTAGTGATAGTTTTGGCTTGGACTCAAGGTAAGTAAACCGGCTATAAAATGATGTTATGATGACTTCTATGCATTATGTGTCTAGATGATCATTTGTGCTAAGATTAATGAATGTTTGTGTGATGTTGTTATGTGTTAGTAAGTGTAAGATAGTGAAGGATTAGGCAAGGTGGATTAAGGTATGTGTTTATGTTTGATGTATTGAAGGATTATAGATTATGATGTGTAATGTGAGAATGAATTATAATGTTATGTTATACCCGCTTTACTTACTAAGCATTCGTGCTTACGGTTTAAGTGTTTAATGTTTTGTAGGCGGAAGTATTAAAGCGAAGGCTTGGATAGGGATTAAGGATGGATATGCAAAGTGTAGAAGAATGGGTAAGAAAATAGAGCTAGGTAGAATACCGAGCTCAATGTCAAGTTTGTACCCCCGCAAGTCAAGTTATGTTTTATAAAGTGTAGTCAAGTGGTAAATTGTATGCCAAGTCTTGTATAACGAATTGGAAGTCATTTGACGAGTCTAAGTATGTTTTATGTGAAATCGAGTAAAGTTAAGGGGTGTTTGGATTAGTGTCCATTTGTACCCATTTTGGAGTCAAACGGGTCAATTGCCGTGTTTTATAGTTTGATATGGTTTTTAATGCTATTGGAGTGTTTTGGCACAAGTTATAGAGTTGTATAAAGGTGTCAAAGTGTATTTGAGGTGTGTTGGGTTTATGCAGGTCTTCCTGCTGATGTTCTGTGTCAAATGGGTAGATGCGGCGTATCTAATATGGTAGATGCGGCGTATCAGAAGTTTAATGCGGTGCGGCGTATCTAATATGGTAGATGCGGTGTATCAGAAGGTTCAGGTGATGCGGCGTATCATTTTAGGTGGATACGGCGCATGGTCTGATACGGCGTATCCCTCAAAGGGATACGGCGTATCTGTGGTCTGAAAGGTTGTTTGATTTTGTTATACAATTTATTATGAAATGTTTTGAAATGTGTTCGAGTATATATTCTTGCAAATGTTTTAAAGGGTTAAATGTTATAAGTTTCGGCTATCTAGATGAAGAATTTGTATAAGTCAGGTAAGGTCAAGCGTTTCCGCGTCAAAAGTTCAAAGTTTTTGGTCAAAGCGGGCACGGGGTGTAACAAATTGGTATCAGAGCTTCGGTTTAAGTGAATTAGGTTTCCTTTAGGTTGCCTAGACTTAAACCACTCATAGAAATGTTGGACGTAGGTGTAAGAAATGCGTAAGGTAAGCGTTTAAATTATAAGAAGGAATGTGTGATATGTTAAGTGGATCAAAGTTGATGAATAATAAATGTGCCTTAGGTGCTAATGTGTATGCGATGTAAGTCCAAGGAGGACTTGAAATGTTAAGTGATTAGTTAACCGTGCACCTTGGCCGGTGCTGGTGATTGGTTGTGATTTCATAAGTGTATGTTAGCCTAGCGATAATGGAATGAGGATAGGAATGGTATTCGGTATTAGAGACGGGCTAATAAGTAAATCTAAAGGTTGATGTTTAAAGTATGGAATATTATAAATGTGCTAATCTATAACGCGAAAAGCTAAGACAAATTAAGGAACTAATGAAGTAGGGTTGGATGGTACGAAAGGTAAAGAATGAGATTAATAAATGACGGCATGTAATGATTATGACCCGTAAGATGTTAACAGGCTATAAATGGTCTTGTTATACATATACACGTCTAATGAATGACGTTAAGGTAGTATAGAGACGGGCTAAGGGTACGTAAGATAACGAGGATGAATGATATGATAGAACGTAATTGATGAAATCTAATGATATTGCTAAAATGCATAAATAACTAAGATAAGATAAGACAAGGCATAAGAACAAGAACGAAATGAGTATGCATAAGGTTAAAGTGATTGACTTAAAATCAATATATCACGGCTAAGGCAATTAGCATTAATTCTTAATAATAAAAGCATGCGTTGCAGAAAGCGATATGTGTAGAGACTTGTGAATATACTAACGTGTGATGTAAAAAGGATGGAAATGGCTAGCACGGGGTAAAGAATGTAAGCTAGAGTGAAAAATGTAACGATGTAGAAAATGTGTGAGTAACTAAAACGCGAAAGAAGAACGAATGATGCTAACGAACGAATGTAAGTTAACCTATGCAAGGTTTAGAAGTGAAAAGAGTTGGGTAGACTAAAGGGTAAAGTAAGAGGATGAAAATGACTAAAGCGAATTTAGAATGTAAAACGATAAACACATAGAAGGGTGTAAATATAATAAGTAAGTTCATACGCACTATGGGGTTGCGTTCACAACATAAAATGAATGGAATAGTAGTGTGTGTTAAATGTTAATAGCTTGGATCCAATGTGATAATGTGAAAGTAATAAGGTTTGAATGTTAATGATCCTTCGGGATGGATGTTAAAGGTGGTATCTTTCGGGATAACCAAGTCAATGAATGTAAAGAATCTTTCGGGATGTGTTAAAGATCCTCCGGGATAAAATGTATTGCCTTCACCGGCAAATATTGCCTACATCCTTGGCATGTGTAATATTCCCTCTGGGGAAAATGTTAAATTAAAGCGGATCCAAGCTAGGAAATGAAAAGTTTAAATGTGAAAATGAAAATGAAAAGTTAAAACGTGAAATAAAAATGCGAGTGTTGTGTCGGAAGTGTATAAGTAGGATGGTTTATGGTTTCTTTATTTAAATGGATTGGGACGCCTTTTCATTTAAATAAAGAAGTCGTAAATCACCGAACCATGAGTTTGTATTTCTTGATTTACATCATTTGGGACGCCTCTCCATGTAAATGAGGAAGTACGAATGAGTGGGCTTATGTGTTCCCGATATGGCATGAGTAGAGTGGAAGGGTAGAAGAAGTAGTCTAGGGGGATTAGAAGTCATAAGGAACTAGGATAGGTGGATAGACGATGAGTTGAATGACGACCCTAGGTGGGAAACGTCAAGTTAAGTATGGGACTTAGGTGTTTTAAGTATGAGCTGAAACGATTAAAGTTTGAACGATATGTTTGTTGCAATATGAATTGGAGGAAATGTGAGATAATGAATGCTAATAAACGTTAATATGGATTTAAAATCTCTATAAACTTCGAGAAGAAAAGTAAAGGCGAATGTAACGTATAGTAAAATGTCAACAAGTTAATGGTAAGATTGCGATAAAAGTAGAAAGTTAACGAATAACCGACTTATAAGAAGTGGAAAAGGGGTATGTAATGTTCAAGTGACACATAGTCCTGGACGAAAAAGTTAAATGGAACTAGTTGGAAAGGTATGTGATAGACGTAGGAATGTTAAATGGTATGCAATCGTGGCTAGGATGATGCATTGAACGATATAATGATTGAAAGCTAGAAATGAAATGAGCTAGGGGTATGAGGTACGCATAGTGGACTTAGAATTGTAAGATCGCTTAGATTGAGCAAATCAAAAGGGGAATAAGAATGGAAAATGCTAAGAATGGAGATAAGGCGAATTAGTTTCGGGATAGTAATGAACGAGAGATTTCGGGGACGAAATCTAAATAAGGGGGGTAGAATTGTTAGACCCGTTCCCCGGGTAGTGGGACCCCACCCTAGATGAAAGTTGACCCGAGCCTAAGCATGTTTGACTAAGGATATGTGGTTTTCTGATGAGGCCTAGATGCGGCGCATCTAGGAAGTGACATGCGGCGTATGGTAAGAAGGGAAAGTAGAACCGACCTATTATTGTCCATGCGCCGTATTGGGGGAAAGAGATACGGCGTATCAAGGATGCGGCGCATCTATGAAGATAGATGCGGCGCATCGACCTTAAATAAGCAGAATGGACAAAATTGCCCTTGTAGCTAGAAACTTCCCTATTATTCTATAAGATACCACACTCTCCTGTAAAAGAGAGTGTGTTTCTGTGGGTGTCGAACCAAAAAATGGAGAAGATGATGAGATGATGATGGTTTAATGGTGATAATTCAAGAATGAAGTCTATAGCTTGTCCTAGCATAATTATCAAGTAAGTATTGATGTTTAATTAGTGTTTAATTGATGATTAAGAATCTAGGGTTTGTGAACCCTAATTTGGGATTAAAGGGTAAATGGTGTTTTAAGAAGTAATGATGATTATGTGATGAGTTTTTAATGGGTTTAAGTGGGTAAATGATGGGATTGATTATCATATAATCAATCTATGATTATATGATAATTAGAAGTGTTTAGAGGTTAGTTATGGTGGTGTTAACCATGATTATGGCTAATGAGTATGTATTATATATTTTGATGATAATGGTTTAGGATGTAATGATGATGATGATGATAAAGATGAAGATGTGAAGATGATGTTAGTGATAGTTTTGGCTTGGACTCAAGGTAAGTAAACCGGCTATAAAATGATGTTATGATGACTTCTATGCATTATGTGTCTAGATGATCATTTGTGCTAAGATTAATGAATGTTTGTGTGATGTTGTTATGTGTTAGTAAGTGTAAGATAGTGAAGGATTAGGCAAGGTGGATTAAGGTATGTGTTTATGTTTGATGTATTGAAGGATTATAGATTATGATGTGTAATGTGAGAATGAATTATAATGTTATGTTATACCCGCTTTACTTACTAAGCATTCGTGCTTACGGTTTAAGTGTTTAATGTTTTGTAGGCGGAAGTATTAAAGCGAAGGCTTGGATAGGGATTAAGGATGGATATGCAAAGTGTAGAAGAATGGGTAAGAAAATAGAGCTAGGTAGAATACCGAGCTCAATGTCAAGTTTGTACCCCCGCAAGTCAAGTTATGTTTTATAAAGTGTAGTCAAGTGGTAAATTGTATGCCAAGTCTTGTATAACGAATTGGAAGTCATTTGACGAGTCTAAGTATGTTTTATGTGAAATCGAGTAAAGTTAAGGGGTCTTTGGATTAGTGTCCATTTGTACCCATTTTGGAGTCAAACGGGTCAATTGCCGTGTTTTATAGTTTGATATGGTTTTTAATGCTATTGGAGTGTTTTGGCACAAGTTATAGAGTTGTATAAAGGTGTCAAAGTGTATTTGAGGTGTGTTGGGTTTATGCAGGTCTTCCTGCTGATGTTCTGTGTCAAATGGGTAGATGCGGCGTATCTAATATGGTAGATGCGGCGTATCAGAAGTTTAATGCGGTGCGGCATATCTAATATGGTAGATGCGGTGTATCAGAAGGTTCAGGTGATGCGGCGTATCACTTTAGGTGGATACGGCGCATGGTCTGATACGGCGTATCCCTCAAAGGGATACGGCGTATCTGTGGTCTGAAAGGTTGTTTGATTTTGTTATACAATTTATTATGAAATGTTTTGAAAGGTGTTCGAGTATATGTTCTTGCAAATGTTTTAAAGGGTTAAATGTTATAAGTTTCGGCTATCTAGATGAAGAATTTGTATAAGTCAGGTAAGGTCAAGCGTTTCCGCGTCAAAAGTTCAAAGTTTTTGGTCAAAGCGGGCACGGGGTGTAACAAATTGGTATCAGAGCTTCGGTTTAAGTGAATTAGGTTTCCTTTAGGTTGCCTAGACTTAAACCACTCATAGAAATGTTGGACGTAGGTGTAAGAAATGCGTAAGGTAAGCGTTTAAATTATAAGAAGGAATGTGTGATATGTTAAGTGGATCAAAGTTGATGAATAATAAATGTGCCTTAGGTGCTAATGTGTATGCGATGTAAGTCCGAGGAGGACTTGAAATGTTAAGTGATTAGTTAACCGTGCACCTTGGCCGGTGCTGGTGATTGGTTGTGATTTCATAAGTGTATGTTAGCCTAGCGATAATGGAATGAGGATAGGAATGGTATTCGGTATTAGAGACGGGCTAATAAGTAAATCTAAAGGTTGATGTTTAAAGTTTGGAATATTATAAATGTGATAATCTATAACGCGAAAAGCTAAGACAAATTAAGGAACTAATGAAGTAGGGTTGGATGGTACGAAAGGTAAAGAATGAGATTAATAAATGACGGCATGTAATGATTATGACCCGTAAGATGTTAACAGGCTATAAATGGTCTTGTTATACATATACACGTCTAATGAATGACGTTAAGGTAGTATAGAGACGGGCTAAGGGTACGTAAGATAACGAGGATGAATGATATGATAGAACGTAATTGATGAAATCTAATGATATTGCTAAAATGGATAAATAACTAAGATAAGATAAGACAAGGCATAAGAACAAGAACGAAATGAGTATGCATAAGGTTAAAGTGATTGACTTAAAATCAATATATCACGGCTAAGGCAATTAGCATTAATTCTTAATAATAAAAGCATGCGTTGCAGAAAGCGATCTGTGTAGAGACTTGTGAATATACTAACGTGTGATGTAAAAAGGATGGAAATGGCTAGCACGGGGTAAAGAATGTAAGCTAGAGTGAAAAATGTAACGATGTAGAAAATGTGTGAGTAACTAAAACGCGAAAGAAGAACGAATGATGCTAACTAACGAATGTAAGTTAACCTATGCAAGGTTTACAAGTGAAAAGAGTTGGGTTAACTAAAGGGTAAAGTAAGAGGATGAAAATGACTAAAGCGAATTTAGAATGTAAAACGATAAACACATAGAAGGGTGTAAATATAATAAGTAAGTTCATACGCACTATGGGGTTGCGTTCACAACATAAAATGAATGGAATAGTACGTGTGTGTTAAATGTTAATAGCTTGGATCCAATGTGATAATGTGAAAGTAATAAGGTTTGAATGTTAATGATCCTTCGGGATGGATGTTAAAGGTGGTATCTTTCGGGATAACCAAGTCAATGAATGTAAAGAATCTTTCGGGATGTGTTAAAGATCCTCCGGGATAAAATGTATTGCCTTCACCGGCAAATATTGCCTACATCCTTGGCATGTGTAATATTCCTCTGGGGAAAATGTTAAATTAAAGCGGATCCAAGCTAGGAAATGAAAAGTTTAAATGTGAAAATGAAAATGAAAAGTTAAAACGTGAAATAAAAATGCGAGTGTTGTGTCGGAAGTGTATAAGTAGGATGGTTTATGGTTTCTTTATTTAAATGGATTGGGACGCCTTTTCATTTAAATAAAGAAGTCGTAAATCACCGAACCATGAGTTTGTATTTCTTGATTTACATCGTTTGGGACGCCTCTCCATGTAAATGAGGAAGTACGAATGAGTGGGCTTATGTGTTCCCGACATGGCATGAGTAGAGTGGAAGGGTAGAAGAAGTAGTCTAGGGGGATTAGAAGTCATAAGGAACTAGGATAGGTGGATAGACGATGAGTTGAATGACGACCCTAGGTGGGAAACGTCAAGTGAAGTATACGTGTTAGAGATAACGTTTGAAACGTATGTTGTTGCAATATGAATTGGAGAAAATGTGAGATAATGAATGCTAATAAACGCTAATATGGATTTAAAAGCTCTATAAACTTCGAGAAGAAAAGTAAAGGCGAATGTAACGTATAGTAAAATGTCAATGAGTTAGTGGTAAGATTGCGATAAAAGTAGAAAGTTAACGAATAACCGACTTATAAGAAGTGGAAAAGGGGTATGTAATGTTCAAGTGACACATAGTCCTGGACGAAAAAGTTAAATGGAACTAGTTGGAAAGGTATGTGATAGACGTAGGAATGTTAAATGGTATGCAATCGTGGCTAGGATGATGCATTGAACGATATAATGATTGAAAGCTAGAAATGAAATGAGCTAGGGGTATGAGGTACGCATAGTGGACTTAGAATTGTAAGATCACTTAGATTGAGCAAATCAAAAGGGGAATAAGAATGGAAAATGCTAAGAATGGAGATAAGGCGAATTAGTTTCGGGATAGTAATGAACGAGAGATTTCGGGGACGAAATCTAAATAAGGGGGGTAGAATTGTTAGACCCGTTCCCCGGGTAGTGGGACCCCACCCTAGATGAAAGTTGACCCGAGCCTAAGTATGTTTGACTAAGGATATGTGGTTTTCTGATGAGGCCTAGATGCGGCGCATCTAGGAAGTGACATGCGGCGTATGGTAAGAAGGGAAAGTAGAACCGACCTATTATTGTCCATGCGCCGTATTAGGGGAAAGAGATACGGCGTATCAAGGATGCGGCGCATCGACCTTAAATAAGCAGAATGGACAAAATTGCCCTTGTAGCTAGAAACTTCCCTATTATTCTATAAGATACCACACTCTCCTGTAAAAGAGAGTGTGTTTCTGTGGGTGTCGAACCAAAAAGGAAAAAAATGGAGAAGATGATGAGATGATGATGGTTTAATGGTGATAATTCAAGAATGAAGTCTATAGCTTGTCCTAGCATAATTATCAAGTAAGTATTGATGTTTAATTAGTGTTTAATTGATGATTAAGAATCTAGGGTTTGTGAACCCTAATTTGGGATTAAAGGGTAAATGGTGTTTTAAGAAGTAATGATGATTATGTGATGAGTTTTTAATGGGTTTAAGTGGGTAAATGATGGGATTGATTATCATATAATCAATCTATGATTATATGATAATTAGAAGTGTTTAGAGGTTAGTTATGGTGGTGTTAACCATGATTATGGCTAATGAGTATGTATTATATATTTTGATGATAATGGTTTAGGATGTAATGATGATGATGATGATAAAGATGAAGATGTGAAGATGATGTTAGTGATAGTTTTGGCTTGGACTCAAGGTAAGTAAACCGGCTATAAAATGATGTTATGATGACTTCTATGCATTATGTGTCTAGATGATCATTTGTGCTAAGATTAATGAATGTTTGTGTGATGTTGTTATGTGTTAGTAAGTGTAAGATAGTGAAGGATTAGGCAAGGTGGATTAAGGTATGTGTTTATGTTTGATGTATTGAAGGATTATAGATTATGATGTGTAATGTGAGAATGAATTATAATGTTATGTTATACCCGCTTTACTTACTAAGCATTCGTGCTTACGGTTTAAGTGTTTAATGTTTTGTAGGCGGAAGTATTAAAGCGAAGGATTGGATAGGGATTAAGGATGGATATGCAAAGTGTAGAAGAATGGGTAAGAAAATAGAGCTAGGTAGAATACCGAGCTCAATGTCAAGTTTGTACCCCCGCAAGTCAAGTTATGTTTTATAAAGTGTAGTCAAGTGGTAAATTGTATGCCAAGTCTTGTATAACGAATTGGAAGTCATTTGACGAGTCTAAGTATGTTTTATGTGAAATCGAGTAAAGTTAAGGGGTGTTTGGATTAGTGTCCATTTGTACCCATTTTGGAGTCAAACGGGTCAATTGCCGTGTTTTATAGTTTGATATGGTTTTTAATGCTATTGGAGTGTTTTGGCACAAGTTATAGAGTTGTATAAAGGTGTCAAAGTGTATTTGAGGTGTGTTGGGTTTATGCAGGTCTTCCTGCTGATGTTCTGTGTCAAATGGGTAGATGCGGCGTATCTAATATGGTAGATGCGGCGTATCAGAAGTTTAATGCGGTGTGGCGTATCTAATATGGTAGATGCGGTGTATCAGAAGGTTCAGGTGATGCGGCGTATCATTTTAGGTGGATACGGCGCATGGTCTGATACGGCGTATCCCTCAAAGGGATACGGCGTATCTGTGGTCTGAAAGGTTGTTTGATTTTGTTATACAATTTATTATGAAATGTTTTGAAAGGTGTTCGAGTATATGTTCTTGCAAATGTTTTAAAGGGTTAAATGTTATAAGTTTCGGCTATCTAGATGAAGAATTTGTATAAGTCAGGTAAGGTCAAGCGTTTCCGCGTCAAAAGTTCAAAGTTTTTGGTCAAAGCGGGCACGGGGTGTAACACTAACAACTATGGAGCTTAATACGATTTAACAGGAATCATGAAAACTTGAAATCTTATAAAACTTGGAATGATTACAATACAGAAGTAATTTAAGACTTGAAATAAACTTGAAATGACAATGGAAACTTAAATTGAAACTGAAATAAGCATTTAACTACTTTCTACACTACGAATGGTCCTAAACTAGTGACAATTTATTCTTGGTGACTTCTCTTCCTTATATAGCACTCTCAGAAGCTTCCTCTCATCCTTCTGATCAAATCCCACCGCTTGGCTAAGCTTGAGGCAATCTCATTCGTCCAATTGTAATTTTGACGGGAAAAGTAGTCAAGTGGGTTTTAACCTGTGAGGGGTGGGAGTGCATTAAATGCACTTGGCTTGTTAGGTGGAGTGTAGAGGAGGAGGAGGGTTGGTTTTGCAGAGGCCATGGTATTGGTGAAGGTGGTATTTTGGCGGGCAAGTGGGAGGTCAGGGATAAGAGTTTGACTGAGTCAAACTCTGTATTAGCTAAGGGTGTGGGTCGGGTTTTATTTTAATAGGATTGGGCTGGGTTTATTAGTGAGGTGGGCTTGGTTGGGTTATGGGTTTAATTTGTGGCTGGGTTGGGTTATTAAAGGGATTGGGTTTAGTAATTGGGTTTAATATGGTTAGGATTAGAATTGGATTTTAGTTTAATTTTAAGGGACTATTCTTGCCAATTCTGAAAATCCAAGGTCCATTGCTGCCAAAAATAGAAATTATTCCCAGGGACCAATTGTGTCATTTAGGGATTTTGGGGGTTGACTTTGACTCTGTCTTTGACTTTCGTCTTCACTTGATCAAATGCACAATTATTGCCAAGTCGATCCAAAAAATGCTCGCTTTTGCTCTGTTTTTAATCCTTTTGCACATGAAACAGATAAAAACACAATTCAAGGATATTTTCTGTATTTTGAAGCATTTCTGAGTGTTTTTAAATGTTTTTGCAGTTCAGATGGGACAAAAATGATGAGTATTTACACACTCATCAAGGACGCACGAAGCAGCAAGGAAAGATGTGGAACGGGCTTTTGGTGTGTTGAAGAAGAAGTGAAAAATGCTTAAAGTTCCGGCTCGAGGGATGTATAAAAAGGATCTCTAAGATATTATATATACATGTATCATATTACATAATATGATCATTCGACACAAGCAGCGGGCGATACGTCCTACATGGTTCGAAGATGAGGGCCATCGTGATCACGATCCCTTAAGAAAGCATGAAGAATCGTTAGTAGTTACCCAGGAGCTTATGGACTCATCAACAAATATAAACTTAAAATTTGATTTTATCGAACACATTTGGAGAAATCGTAGAAATCAAATCAATCAAGGGAATGAAGACGAAGACGGTAGTGATGGTGACGATGAGGACGACGATGAAGAATTTTTATAATGTTTTTATTGTTATTTGAATAATTTACTTAATGTTTTTAATGTTTAATTGAATAATATATGTAATGTTTTTATTTTTAATGAATTTTACAATCTTTATGTTGTTATTATTGGATTACAATGTCTACCCAAATCGATCTATCCGATTCGATTTGGCAGGGTTTGCAACTTGTGTTATAAGTTTAACGAGTGTGTTTCTAGGTTGTTCGCTTTTTTATTGTTTATTTCACATCTTAAACTACTGTTAACTTGTTAGGGACTTCGTCATATTAGGCCACTCACAACAGTTAACTCAACCTTAAATTTTAAGGCATGCCACGTCAGCTTTTTCACCCCTTAACTTAACTCAGCTTTAACCCACACAACAATAACTCAGCTTTAACACACCTTAACTCAACTTTACACATAAATTTTCAAATTCAACCCCTAACTTATAAATTACTTTATTTTTTTTAAAACATAACATTTATTAAAACATAACATTACATTCAAACATAACACACTTAAAAAAAAAACTTACAACGAAATTAAAGAAATAAATAAAAATAACGACGAAATTAAAAATTACATCATAAAAATAAAGACAATCCTAAATCTACTGTGGAGGCGTCCCGAGCTTGTGTTTTGCTACAATGCGAGCTTTTTCTTGGTTGATCCACCACACCACCTCTGGAGGTTGCCCGTCGGTAGATTCCTTCAAAAACTTTATTTCCTCTAGCCTTGTTATCGCCTCTTCTTTTTCTTTTGTAGCCCGATACGCGGCTTCTGCCATTTCCCCTTTTTGACGATACTGGAGTGTCATACTCTCCACGAATTGCACTGACGACATACTTTCTCCCGTACTCGCTCCCGTGCTCGTTCCTCCCGTGCTCTCGGATCGAGCTTTCTTTGCAGCACGCCTGCCCATTGGGCTTGGTTGTTCATCATGACCAAACAACGCCTCATTTGTTTGGCTTGGTGGTTCATCGCCGGTTAAATCAATTCCCTCCGGCGTGTCCCACTTCACATGACCCCGTAAAACCTCCCAAGCCTCCTCGTTGCTAAAAGGAGCGGTTTTGTGCTCGACCCGGTACATTTCTCGGGCACGTTTTAGGATATCAATTTCACTTTCGCCACTTCTTTCTTGGCGTTTGGAACGTTTGTAGTACGCGTTGAACTTTGAGCAATCACGGTTCAACGTTCTCCACTTACTTTGGAGCATATCCTTGTTCCTTGGTTGGTAATTGACTCTGTTAAACTCATTCTGCACCCGTTTCCAAAACGTATCCCTACTTTGACTTCGACGTCTTCCGACGCTGCAACATAACACTGAGCAAGCACTTTTTCCTCTTGTGGGTTCTAACGTTTGGTCTTGTTGGCAACGGGTTCTTCATCATCATCCTCCAAATGTTCGGGTTCGGGGTTTCTTGATTTTCTCGCCTTTCGTTTGATACGCGAGAACTTGTTTTTCTTTGGAGGAGACGTTGGAGTCTCGGGAACTTCATTGGTTGCGGTTTGAGATTGTTGTGAATGTTGGGAGAAGTTGAGATTGGAGAAATTTTGGGTGTTTAGGTTAGATTGTTGTTCGAAATAGAGCATTTGTTGATGTTGTCGGTAAAGTTCTTCTTCCGACAAGCCAAGTGGGTTCAGGATTGAAGATGAGCCGGCGTTCGGGTTTGAAGATGAGCCGACATTGGGGTTATTAAACTCGGAGCTTAAGAGATCTAAGAACGATTCGTTCCCGTCATCGTTTAGGTTGAATCGAGACATTTTTTTTGGGTTGAAGGTTGAAAAGATAGTGTAAATATGTAGTGTATTGAGTTGAGGAAGTGTGAAAAAAAATATGGTGTGAAATGGTTATTTATAGGGGATTGAAAATGGTTTTGAATTTTATTTTATTTATTTATTTATTATTTTTATTTATTTTTTTATTTTTTTATTTTTACTAAAGCCCGCTCCTTTCAACGGTTAGAATTTATAGGGGTCAAAAGTGAAACAATTCAAATTTGCAACGGTTAGAAATAGGGAGCAAAAGTGATTTTTTTTTATTTTTTTTTTTTTTGTTTGGCAGAACATACCCTTAACGCTGCGTTAGGGTGCTAACACAACCCTTAACGCAACGTTAACGCCCCTTCTACGCATCGCTTAACGCCCCTTAACGTCCTTTAATGCAGCAAAAATAGTCCTTTAACGTGAGTTTAACTCCACCGATGTGAGTGGTCTTAAAGATGGTTCTTTTTTGATGTATATGAATCATAATTGACATTCCTTTGGAAGCATCATAGACATATACCTTTATGTATAATATACTCCCTCCGTCCCACTATAAGTGTCCACAATGGAATATTCAAAGTCTTTGTTTTTCAACTTTGACCGTAAATATTTTTGTTTGTGTTATATAATACTTGATGAAAGTTATATGAATTGATTTAGTTTTAGATGTGTTTTCATTGGGTATACTTTTCATCAAGTATTATATAACACAAACAAAAATATTTACGGTCAAAGTTGAAAAACAAAGACTTTGAATATTCCATTGTGGACACTTATAGTGGGACGGAGGGAGTACTATTATTGCTATCATTTCTTTTTGAAAACATTTACAATATAAAATTAGAGATATTTTGATATGAATTAGGAAATTAGTTAAGCTAAGACACATGTTTTTAAAATTTTCAAAAATGAATAGTCTTATCATATACTTTAGAAAACACTGTTTTAATTTGTTTTATTAACTATATACACTGGAATAACAAAAAGTTCATACTATACAAAATTATTCTTCAATTATATAGTAGTTGTCTACTATACATGGTGACAACGTATGTCCATCACAATTCATGAAAGTTAACGTCGATGCATGATCCCTCCCAATGATTAAAATTTGAAACATTATCATAATATAAATAATAATGCAGCCTTTAGTAGATCTTATCTCTATATATTCTTCCTGTTTTTAAAATACGCGTGTGACTTATATTATATTGATTTTTGTAGCATGTGTTCATTCTTTTAAGTCAAGTGCATGATTTTATTCCAACTTTTTTGTTTGTTGTAATGAAAGAAACGGTGTTTGCAACAATTCACCCCGATACGAGTCGTTTTCTCCCGTACTAAATATGTCTCAATTTTATTGGAGCCCATCTTATTCTGTTACCGAACCCACTCGACATGTAATGTTGCCACCTCTATTGATTAGCTTTAAAAGACATTTTTATTTTTTTTAAACGGTAGCTGTAATAATATTTCGGTTCCGTGATCAATTTAGACATCTAAAGTGAAACATGATATCACTTAAGAAGCTTCGATCAACTAACTGATCAAACGCAAGCTAGGACCCGTGATCTGCATTACATCACATGAAAATAAGTATCATAGCAAAAGAAAGAAATTTACCCAAACAGACCCTTAGAACTTGTGTGCTTGCACATATTTTGGATCTCTAAAAGCTTGAGGTTCAAACCATTGTAAAACTTGCTTTCGTTAAAAAACAAAAAAAAAAAAAAAAAAAGCAAAACTTTTATCTCGTACCAGATCTGGCACAGATCTTTTCAAACTAAATAAGCATATGCATGCGAGTGTCATACGTAGTTTCCAGCATTCATCATAGTCATCGTTGCTGATGCGTTGAAGACTTTGCAGCCCACTTAAGCCCATGTTCTAATTATGTTTTAATTAAGAGTTTTTATTTATTGTTGTTTTCGTAGTTATCTGATAAGTTTAAAACCCGGGTCGACCCGGACGGTTGAACCGGGAACCGGTTAGGAGACCCAGCCGGATGTGATCAGGTTTTTTCTTAATTGAGAACCGGATTGAACCGGCGCTTTTTCATTAACGCGGGTTGACCCGGTTTGATAAACCCGGCGGGTCTATCAAAGAAGGATATTCTTGAAGGTATTTGCTATGTTGCTTGGTGGTTCATTTGGAAATTCAGAAACGAGTTCCTATTTGGATCGGTGCAGCCGAAGAGAGAGCTTATCTTCGATAACATTGTTCAAACGTCTTTTCTTTGGATTTCAAATCGTTGTAACTCAAATATTGATTGGGTCTCTTGGTTAAAGAACCCTAATCTTATCTCTTTTGTAATTTCTAACTTCTTGCTAGTTTTTTAATATCAATCGCCGTTCAAAAAAAAAATGACTTTTGTTCTTTTTTGTCTTTATTTTAAACAAGAAAAACTTTTTCTTTCCTCTAAAACTAACAAAACTCTTTTGTCATTTCATTTTCGTTAAACTCAAAAGTTCTATATTTGTATGGACAAACATATTATTATTTGAAAATTTTATAGTTAAAATTGAAAAGTTAAAGTTGTGGTGATGGTTGTGATTAAGTTTTGATGAAACAACAAATTAGATTTTTAAACTAATGTTGTATTATTTAAAAAGTTCACTAAAAAAAAGAATTCTAAAAATACTCATCTCATTTTCTTAAAGTAGAACTATAAATATGTTGTAATCTTTTATATAATAAAACAAAACCTCAAGTGGGGACTTTCTCATTTCAAAAAAATCAAATCATATCTTATTTGGTAATATTTTGATTATTATTATTATTATTCATTTAAATGTATTTATTAGAAATATATAAATATTCCTTGATTTAGCAAAAAAGTTATCAAAATTCGTTTTCCTAAGTAAATTGGGTAAAAAAATATATGTGTCAAAAATATAAAAAGATAAAACTTTGAAAAGGTGGGGTTAATTTAACAAACTTTAAGGGTCAAAATTGAAATTGAAAAGAACATATCACTCACAATTGTAATCCGAAAAATCATTGGTGCATAATAGAAACTTCATTTATTAATGATTTTTACCACTTTAAACCCATTTGACCTGTTCTCTCTTTAGCTAAATATGTTAATTGGATCCATTTGAAACATTTGGCATGAAACACAACCCAAGACAACTAAAATGTCGTCTCTATAGAAAACGATTACAATTTGTGTGAATCAGCAACCTTCACACTTCATGAGATAATGGAACATTGGGGCGTATTTCTCATTCAGGTACTGACATTTAAGGGATGGATAAAAGAGTGTTGGCTGGTTGGCCCCATGCGACCTCATTTGCCTGTTACAAACCCACCTGACATACCTCTCTTTTGCATGTGAGGTATGCATCTAGCACAAAGTATAAAAGAAAGAAATGAATGGAAATGAAGAATAAATTTATGAAAATTCGTTTTTTAGTAAATTAAAGTAATTTATTTAAAGTATCGATACACAAACACAACATGCGTTAGTTAAGTTTTGTACATAAAGATGACCCATGTCTATTAAAGTACTAATTATGAACTTTTACCATGTACATAAAACATAATTATAAATCAGAATTAAGAATCAAAATTAAAAAAAAAAAAAAAAAAAAAAAAAAAAAAAATAAAATAAAAAATTATGCTATTTATTTTGTTAATAAATAAAAATATACATTACTGAAAATTTTAGAAAAAACCCCGCGCGTGCTCGGGTATTATAACTAGTGTATAACTATAAATTGATTGTTTTTGTGTTTTTTTAAGTATTGTAGATATGGAAATTAAATACTGAAAGCCAATATATTTATCTCATTTTTATTGGTTCAATTGAGTGTATGATCGAAATTGGATAAATATCGATTAAATATGTTATAAAAAGTATACATATTTATTGAATCGGTTCGACCTGGCGGTTGAACCGGTTAAACCAACAACTCGACCGAGTCAATTAAAAAAAGCGGGTTTTAAGACATCGGTAAGTAAAGCGTTTGGTTAAGTCAAATTATTGATACTCTCCGCTATTTAATCTGTTACATCAAGGTTACTTGAATTACTGTAACACAAATAATAGAATTAGAAAACTTAAACCGAGCATACAATGGCTTTATGTTGGTTTAACAAGAAACCTTAAATCCACGCGTTTGATCACATTCTCCCATCGATTACACGCATTTTGTAGACAACACATAATTTCACGACCATGTGTTTTACCTTTGACTGAATTAGTTTTAAGAAATGAAAACTCATCAACTTCAAATCAATGGTGGGGTCAATGCCAACATTGACTCCAAAGCAATAGAAAAGACATTTAATGCATTTAATGCTTAACTTATTTAATGATTAAAGTCTTTGTTAAAAAACTAGGGTTTTTCTAACATGTGGGTCCTTGTGTACTTTTGGTGTACTTTTAGTGTGCTTAACTTGTGCCCCTATGGCACAAGTTAGAAAAACCCATATATATTTTGCAAAATTATTTTAACTAGATAACTACAAAATAATTATGGGAATTATATACAAAATAAAGGTGTGATTTTGGGATAACCTTTTGGGCCGAATTTCTGGATATATTCCCCCTCCTAGTCGGCCAATTTAATATACAAAATCAAAATCATTCTATTTTACAAAACCTAAATACCGAAACCCTAATATCGATACATTCATAATTCGACCAAAATTCCATTCGACCTTCTGGACGTGAGCTAGTATTTTTCTGGAGTTGATCAAGGTGTAAGCAAGCTAGGAAAAATAGGAGTCGAGTTGTGGAAGCTTTGTTCGATCGTGGTGTTTTATTTTGTTCGATTTTCATTCGCTCGATAGGTATAAAACCATACGCTTAAATCTTACGTTCTATGATCGATCTAGTATTTTTCTAATGACCTATATATTGTATATAACTCAGTAAAAATGTCGAACATGGATCATGCAAGTTAAATATAGCGTACGAAATTATGAGAGTTAAAATACACTCGAATTCCAAATAAGGTTATACGATTTTTCTGAGGTGTATCTATAATTTTTATATGTTCTAAACTGATAATATAAGCCTAGAAAAATAACCACATGATTTATAGAAGCTTAGAATAATTGATACGAATTATTGTTGTAATCGGTTTACATGAAAAACAAAGAAAATAAGAAGAAAACCCTAGAACAAATTAGGGTTAGGGTTTATATGAATAGATCTTATTTAATTAATGTAATTAATGATTGTATGATGATGGTTTAATGATTTGTTAAAACTAGGGCTTGTTTTGGTACATAAAAAGGTTATACGATTTGCAATAAAAAGTGTAAGGGCTTGTTTTGTCAACTTTTAAACTTCTGAGATATTTTTATAATGTCTTATAAGTCAGTAGGAAGGTGAGAAAAATATAACTTGAGGGCTCTAAGTGTAAATATTGCAAGTAAATGAATTAATTATAATTAAAGGGGTCGAATTGTAAATAATTAAAATGGAAGGACTAAAAGTGTAAGATCCGGAAACTTGAAGTTATTTTAAGTAAATAAAGTCATTCAGGGTGTAATGGGTAAATTTGAGTATTTGTGGGATTGATATGTAATTATAATTAAATTATGAAATAAATTGTAAGTTTTGTAAAAGTTAAGGGACTAATTGTGTAATAATTGAATTGTGAGGGTCTAATTCGTATTTCACATAAAGCTGAGGTAAGGTTCTGTAAAAGTTGTAAACTAAATTATTTTCACTTTAATCCTTTGAAGTAAATGAATTTGCAATTAAAACCCTAAACTATGAAGATTGTCATAACTAACCCTGAACTTTTGTAACTTAATAAAAGGTATTTTAAATACATGATGAGTTTGAAATAAAGGTTTAACCTAATCCGGAATATTAACATATTACTGGATCTGGAAAGTTACAAAATGAAAAGTAAATTAAAAGTAATAATTTACGTTTGAATAATTCGTAATTCCGTCTTCTACCTCTTTAGGTGTGAAGAAGGAGAAGCCTTGATTTCTGCTTCGCATTTGCTTTCTTGTCTTTTGCTTCGATTATAAGGTACAGATATTCCGTCCTTTTTCAGTAAGGGCTTTTCAGTTCTTTTCTTTCAGAATTCAATTCCTTATTAGGATTCCCTATACCTTTGCTATGTTCCCTTTTGTTTGTGAACTTTCGATGTGATCTTTGATTTGAATCTTTTGCCATGTACCCTTAAGATATAATTTTGATTATTTGATAGTACGCCCGACTTTGTTCTACAGTTTAATATTACGAGCCAATAACTAGGCATGAGGGTTTCATGTCCATGTCATTGACGCACCTCTGACATGACTCTAGGGCAGGAGAGTGATGACCTGTTCCGTCCCTTAATTATTATTTTGCTATGGCCATTATATTATGATTATTGATTTATCTGTGGGGCGTATGGGTGCACTCTAGATTTGACCTGTTATCTGTATATGTTATATGTTATTATATCTGGTGACTGATGGTGTGTGCGATACACGTCTTTCACATTTAACTGAGAGCTGATCACTCTATACAGGTATGTTTTATTATATTAGAAATGCTATGGTATCGTAAGTCGTCGGGGCTCGTGATAAATTGCTGTGTTCTTGTTTCTTGAATCTTTTCTTTTATTCATGATCTACTTCTCATTCCTTTCATGTCAACTTCGTATCATTTCGTTTTCCTAAACTGTTTTTGCATTTGCTATTGCTATTGTTTTTGTTATCTATATATCTGTTCACTGGGCTTTTGAAGCTCAGCCGCATGTTTCTTTTCATGTGCGGCAGGTACTTAAGCTAGGAGCTGGGTTTAGCTTTAGGATGAGAGCAATCTATTTTGGAGTTGACCTTAGTTATTTAGCTTTGCCATTTGAACTTTTATTTATCTTGATATGCCATTGTTTAGGCATTTAAATATTGGATTTTGTACTTAAGCTATTGTGTCTTGCATTTTGATTTAAGTCATGTTGACTTATTTTGGATTTAATGTTAAGACTTATGAGGTTTTGTTTATTGAATGCTTTGTTGACTTCTGATATGCCACCATTGTTGTGATATCTTTACCCTTGTCGGGTTGGGGTGTTACAAGCTCAGCCACTAACGGTTCCATATAGACATCTATATTATTCCCAGGAGCAGATGGGCCAGGTATAAGTAAAGTTAGAAAGAAATAAGGTTTCTGCATGCACATCCAAGGAGGTAGATTATATGGCGTCAAAACAACAGGCCATGTACTATGAGAAACACTCATTGTTCCAAAAGGGTTAAACCCATCACTCGCAAAACCAAGCCTGACATTACGAGATTCATTGGCAAACTTACGATACTTAAAATCAAATGCTTTCCATGCTGGGGAATCTGCAGGATGTCTCAAGTAACCATCTTTCATGCGACTCTCTTCATGCCATCTCATGGAGGCGGCTGTTTTAGATGACATAAATAACATTTGCAATCATGGTATGAGCGGAAAATAACGCAAAACCTTTGCTCCAATCTTCTTATATGTATCAGCTGTGGTTGACTCATCTGCAGAATCATCTTCACTTGCTTTATACCTTGACGTATGGCATATATCACATTCTATTTTATTAATATTTTTTTTCCCAGTACAGCATACAATCATTAGGACATGCATCAATTTTATCATAACTAAGTCCCAACTCTCGAATTATCTTCCTTAGTTCATACAATGACTTCGGTATGGAAGCATCGGGGAAGGCTTCCCTCATTGTATCCAGCATCATGTTGAAACCATTATCACTACATTTCCCAACACACTTACCATGAAATAGTCTAATGATAAAAGAAAGAACTGATAACTTACACCCAGGATATAGTGCTTTCTTTGCCTCTCCCAACACTTTATAAAAATTTTTCGCCTTTAGGTTTGGCATACTCATACTTTCACTTTGTGTTCCCATGTCATTTTCTTGTGTGTCATCACCAAACCGATGGAAGGCATCATTCACCAACCCTTGCATGTCATCTTCAGCATCCAACATTGGAGCATCACATGATTTGGAACTGAAAGGTGGAATTGTATAACCTTTCATAAACCCGACACATAGCAGATGTGCTCTAGCCTCCGCCCGATCTACCCATATCTGATTACCACAATCAATACATGGACATGAAATCTGTCCATTTTTACCCTCATTATAAAATATATGCTCAAGAAAGTCTTCAAGACCTTTTTTAAATTCAATGGTAATTCTTGGTAAAGACATCCAACTCGTATCCATCTTAAACCTGTGTTAAACAAACCAACAATAAAAAAAAGGAATTCAATTAACCACAAATAACCACATATAATTTCAACAAAAATAAAGGGAGACTAATTCAATTAACCAAAGATTTTGTTTCATAAAAATTTAGCAAAAAACGATTAGGGTTTTAATTATGAAGTATTACCTTGTGTTGATGATGGTGCTGATTTCCGGTTGTGGGATATCAATTGATGGAGATGATGGTGGTGAGTCCTGCTGGCAATTTTGGATGGTGGAATGATGTGAATTTGGAGATGGACAAAGGGGTTTTGATTTGATGATTTGGTCCAAAAATATTGATGTTTAATAAAATTTAGTCCTTATTATTATTATTTTGTAAATAACCTGTGTCCTACAATTTTGGTAAATATTATGGATCAGGTAAGGTTAAAGTTAATGTAGTTAAATTCAGTTTCAATTTCAAGAAGTCAATAATAGCCAAAATAGTAAATGTAGGGCAAAATTGCTTATTGCTTATTCTCATGCTTCTTTTCAGCTTATTGTCACTTGTTAAGGCTTAATGCAGTTAGTTTTACATGTGTCTTCCAAAATTCAAGCTTAATATAGCCTGCATTAGCTTTTAGAACCAAACAACCCCTATAAAGGACTGTTTGGATTAGTGGGTTAAAACGGGTAAAAACCTTGCCACTGTTCATTTGTCAAGTGGTGAACTTTGATCTGCGCAAATTTGTTATGTTAAAGTTGTTTTCAGAAAGTGTTGAGCTAGTTTGAAGGTTAAATGGAATTTGAGTTAACTAGAATAATTTAAATGGTTGCCCTGCATCAGCCCTTGTCCCTTTTAGCCCCATATATCAGCTTATATTTTGGTTATCCAGTAGTAATTCAGGTATGATTTTTGGTTAATTTATATCCTATAGTTCTATCCTAAGGTTTTTCAGCTTATTCAAGATTCTAGAGCTTATTTAGTCACTTT
This sequence comes from Artemisia tridentata subsp. tridentata, assembly GCA_021014915.2. Lineage (NCBI taxonomy): Eukaryota > Viridiplantae > Streptophyta > Magnoliopsida > Asterales > Asteraceae > Artemisia > Artemisia tridentata. The sequence goes on from CP139509.1 coordinate 263,769,471, forward strand.
ATTTTGGGATGCAAGTCGCCTCAGCAGCCCATTCATACCCCTGCACATCAGCATCCTTGTCTACTTATTCCCAAATGTAAGTAACAACAAAACACAAAAAGAAATTTAGCAGCCAACGATTTGGTTGCTAAAAAAACTTTAGCACGACAATTAACTTTCTAGAACCTAAGATACCACTCATCATAAGAACTATCGCATACATAAACTGCAAACGTATCGCTGCCAGTAACCAACTCCATAAACTCCAATACCATCACTAGGGCTATATCAGTAGACAACTTACAAGGGTTGGTCAAACTATTGACTTATGATAATGCTATTCGACCGAACCTTGTTAGGCAATTCAGCAGCACAATGACACAAGCAATCATAACTAACAATAAAACGCAGAAAAAAAAAGAAACAGTCATCAATTTAGTCACTACTCTGTACATCCTGACCCATCATTAACCATGATAGGTTTTAATCACTTTAGTGATTGATTTACCACAGGATTGCATACGTTAACATATCTAGGCATAACCTCAATACAAAACGCAAAAGTACGCAGCATAAACAAGCTAAATATTTTCACTGTCATGCAGATCTAAAATACATACAGGTTCAAAACACACGAAGTAACTCCAAAAAACACCCCACTACCACATACCTGCAGCCTTAATTATATTCCACCAACACATCAAAGCTTTATTTTTTCAGAAACATATAATCAAACAAAAGATTAGAATTAAAAATAGGCATAATGAAAATAAAATAAGAGTTGAAACTGGTACCCCAATTACTAGATTCACATTAATAATATGCATAATTAACATAAAAAGACCATAAAGTTTGTACATAGATCTTAAAGACAGTGACCCAGGCAGGCATAACCCTACCTCAAAACACAAAAGCCTATAGCTTCTGCTACCATCCAAAAATAAAGTTCATAAAACTTAAAAACATACTATTAAACAACCCAAAAGAAGACCCCACACCCATACACTTGAAATCCTAATCGAAGTCCATCGACTCCTCAACTGTTTCTTCTTTCTTGGTTATCAAAGCCCTTAACTGAACCAACATACCAGCCACAGACTCCAGGAGGCTTCTTTCTATCACCTGCATTTGACGAAGGCGTTCATAAACAACATCTGCCGCCTCTTCCTCATCAAAATCCAAGCCCAAAACCTCGACCATCCTTTCGCTACGGCGTTCAATGCTTATGCGCAGGAGATCCCTCTGTTGTCTCAACCACATTATCGTAGATTCGTTCTCTGGTATTTCTTGACCCATCAAAAAAGTAAAGCACTCATGCAATTTATCCGATCCACAAATCTCCTTTAGCTCATTCAGATGTGGAGTACCAGCCATTATTTTAGAGATTATTGAGAAAGACAGATTAAAAGTTGTTATTTTTTTTAGAATGATTAGATCAAAACAACAAATGAGTGTATATATATAAAGAAGATTAGGTACCGAATGACTACTGATTAGATGGGATATGAAAGGGTTGCAGTAAATGAATGGTATTAGATATAAATCACTAATCTCCATAAACTTTGTAAAATATCTTTTTGATATGTTTACTCTTATAGTTAGAAAATTAAAAGAAAAAGCAATCATTTTACCTTACATTGATTCAATCCGGTTGTAACAAGTCATTGCTTCTTTAATGTTCTTTGTTCTGCATTGCCTCCTTTTGATAGTATGATGCTCATCTTAATAAGTAACAAAAATATTTTTACTTTGCAAAAATACCCCCTCAAGTTCAACACTATATCACTTACGTGAACATAAATTAAAAATGACTTAAAAGGCTGGAAAAACGATGCCCTAAACGATTAACTAGAATATATTAAACATGAAATTGAACCTACATTAAACAACGACTAGAATATATTAAACATGAAATTGAACCTACATTAAACAACGACTTGAAAAACCAACAAACGATTAACGTAATCAGCGAACGATTAATGAAAAGTATCATCTTAATCTGGGTACCCATCTTCAGATGATTGGGAAGGTGTGAAAATACCACACTCCCACCTTTCTCTGCGTTCTTCAGCCTCTTTTGCTTGTCGCTCCAAACGAGCCCTTTCCTCTTGTCTTTCATTATATTCCATTTCCAGCAAGACCTACATGTCTTGATCCATTAGGCGAAGTTGTTCGTCTGTTAACCCGTGTGGATTTGGGTCTTGGTTCGAAACCGGTGTATTCTGCCACTGTTCATTTTCCGGTGAATTGTTCACCTGTTTTTGTGGTGGGTTGAAAACGGGATAGATTTGTGCTGGTGGAGTATGGACTTCTTAATTGTGTCAAGGTGGGCTTGGAAATTGTTGGCCAAAATCCTTTTTGCGAGGTGGGCTTGGAAATTGTTGCCCGAAATCTCTTTTGGAAGACATTTTGAGTTACATAAGTTTGGATAGTTTAGGTTTGACTATGAAAATTGTGTGTGACAATTTTCATCAAAAGGCTGGGTATTTATAGGGACAATCCACACGTTTTTAATACTTCCTTTTTGAATTTGAATACATTAAAAAAAATCCCGCCCATGTTTAAAAATTTGAATTTCAAAAAGATCCCGCCCATTTTTATAAATGGTTTTATTTTCTAAAATTTTCTAAAATTTTCTTTTATCATTTAGGACTTAGGAAAAATAAATTTACACTTGTAGGTTTTATTTTTATAGATTTCACTTTTAAAACTCGTTTTTAGGATTCCCGCTTTGCGTTTTTAGTATAACTTGATCCTAGCTTTATTTTTCTTTGTAAATTTGCTTTCCTTATCTCATTAGAATTAACAAACACCAAATAATCAAATATCTCTTTGTTCTCACTATTCACGACATGTTTCACGATCCAAAATCACAAATTCCATTCAAACCTTCGTTGGGGATAACGACTCGGGTTTACATATTTCTTTTGTAAATCTTTGAGAAAAATACGTGTTGATTTTAACGAATCACAACCTATGGTCTATTATCCACATATTCCTTCCCAGCAAACCTATGTAACTCCGGTAGTACACTTGGGTCATATGAACCGGTGATATTGCCCTGTTGTGGTCCTTTATAAACCTTAATGACGAATCTTTGATATGATTCCTTTTGCTATGAACCTTAATGACGAATCTTTGCTATGAAACTTTGATTATGAACCTTTGATATGCTTTTCTGAACCATTTGGTATGAACCATTTGTTATGAACAGTGTTGCAAAAAAAGGTCTACAAGGCCGATTAATCGCCGATTAGGTGCTACAAGGCCACCAACCTTGCCGATTTATGTAACTGGGTCAAACAAATAGGTCAACTGTGGTCAACGACTATCAACGGCGGTCAATGTTGGTCAAACTTGCCGGAACCTTCCAGGTGGTCGACCGCCCGACTACTGATTCGCGATTTTTGCAACATTGGTTATGAACCTATTGGATATGAACCTTTTGATATGACACTCTGATTATGATATGATATCTGACTCCCAGTTTCATACCCGAGTCATTTCACTAGTCATGGGGGTTCCATGTCCGTGTCATTGATGCACCAATGGCATATATGACTCTTGTGTGTTTGAGTGATGTTCCACACCATCCCTTATCTGTTACATGTTATGAGCTCAAGTATATGTTGGGCCACTATGTTATCTGCAGGGGCGTATCGATGCATCCTAGATTTGTTATCTACTGTTAGTGGATTATCTGTTATATGATATGATATGTTATGTTTCTGGGCTCGTGGTGGATTACTGTCCTATATCTCACTTTATCTTTCGGGTCAACTGGATACAGATAAGCTTAAACAAACGTACACCTTAGGATAATTCCCGTCCGTAAGAAAATAGCCACGTTTTAAATAATGCCCGGGTAAAACAAATGAACTATCTGGAGCCGCTCCATTTCAGGCAGTAAGATACAACGGAGACTGATTAATTCAATACATTGATATTGTTGTTTGACCCGGGAAGTCGGAAAAAACGAATGCCAAATCCACATACCTCGCGTATATTGGCCTCGCAAATGCCTAGGACAATTCATCCATTCAATATGCGTACAATCTAGGCTATAAAGCATCCCCGGAATGTGACGTCATGGGAGTTGTTTAATTTCCAAAGTGCATTCTTATATCGTCGTGAAGCTTTTTTTACCCCGCCTGCCGAATCTTTCTTGAGAATACGGGAAAGACGCTTCAATGTCACCAACAATCTTCAAAAACAACGATATCAATGTGTTGAATCAGTCAAATGGGTTGATTTCAAGTCAAATGGGTTATAAGATGTCAACCCGAAAAGGTCAACCCGACCACGACCCAAAAAAAAATCAATTTGGCGGGATACCGAGTCAAGATTTAAGATTTTATTTTAACATTATACTTAATTTCATAATAAATTTTATTATTCGGTAAAAAGCTTTTAAATTAATTTAGTTGATAACCCGAGCACCGACCGGGTAATACTCTAGTTCTTTTTTAGTTTCAAATAATAATATAATACATTTCATATACTATATACTAGTATTAATTAATTTAATTATACATCAAATTATACCCTAAAATTTTGGGGAAAATATACCCACCCACGTTCACATTTTATTCACATACTCATATGAACCCGCTTAAAATTTTTGGGGAAAAATTCAGATTAATAAATAAGTTTTGGCGCTGCGAAAATCAAGCATATCTTTTCGGAAATCAAGTATTTGATTCGATTTTATTAATGGAAATCGTTTTTCACATACGGTTAAAATCTCAATTTCGGTTTAGGGTTGTACGTGGGCAGCAAAACAACGATTGTGGGTTTTCACTTTTGAGTGAAGATCTGACTCAACAGGTAATGGAAACCTCTGTTATTGTTATTATTATTGTTGTTATTATTATTATTATTATTGTTATTGTTATTATTATTGTTATTATCATTGTTATATAATGTTATTGTTATATATTGTTAGTGTTTGTTTAACCTTTGTGATGAGTCTTAAGTGTGAGAAATGGTGGGTTCGGGTTTGTGTTTGGTTGACCTCTTGTGATGAGTCTCATATGTGATCATAAGTGCTGCTTATTTGTGATGTGGTACAAGTTGTATTTTAGTTGCGGATGACCATTTTCCAAAATCTTTTTCTTATTTGGATGCTATTAGTGGATAACCACAATTCTTTGTAATGTCTTTTAGGCTGTCGTGTGTGGTCATCAGTACTGATTTTACACATGTTGTATAATCTCTGGTCGAAGGTACTTTGTAATGTCATCTAAAGATTGTGTTTCGTTGTGGGTGTTGATTTTATATGGCTGATTTCATATGTGATGGTAGGGTGGTTAAGTGTGAAAGTAAATTGTCTTAGATTTGTGGTCACGAGCGGTTTTTTCCTAATGTTGTTTACAGTCGGCTATTCGGTTCTAAGTGGTAGCTTTTAAGGCTGTATATAGGTTGTGGCCATGGATGTTGGTTTAATGCTTGCTACAAACTGTTTAATTTAAATGAATGTTGGTATAACTGTGTAAAGTTGGGTCAAAGGATTTGGGTAGCTAACACCAGCACCAACCCATCCATCACCACCACTGGTTTTAAAGATAGTGATAGTGATTTGATATCAGTTTGTAGATAATGTATTTCATTCTGTGACATGTAACTGAAGGATTTGAGTCTATTTTTGTTTGTAGATAATGTATTTCATTCTGTAACATGTAACAGATAGTGATTTGATTTCACTTTTGTTGTTCTCAAATGACTATTGTTCTTTGCAATCTCATCATTATTTTATTTTTTTTGTGCACCAGTAATGGAGAATAAAAGGATGCAACGGCAAGTCTCCACGAGAAATATGAATGATTATAAAATGTCCAGAAGGTCAAGGATTCAAGAAAACCAACAAAGATTACAAGCTTTGGGAGTGAAAAATATTGCTAAGTCTTTGACAAGTCTAGTAGAGAGTGACAAAACAAAGAAAAAGAAAAAGAAACCAACGAATACAAGTGAGAAAGATGCAGATTATATGGCTGGTCCGACTTTGATCTTAATGCTGATCAAGATAACCCAGAAGAAGCGGCTAGACAAGCAAATAAAAAGGTACTAATAATAAATTTGGCTAATATAATTTCTTTCTGTTTGTTTTCTAACAATTCTAGTTGCATGAAACAACATCGAAAATACATTGCTCCAATGTCCATGACTAGATATAAAAATTTAGCACTAAAACGAATGACTGCTCCGAATGTCTCCCGTGGGCTAACATCTTCAGAATCTCATTCGCAAAACGGACAACTGATTGATACAGGGAGGGCAATACATAGTAGGGTACAGGAGTCCGACCAAGACCAAACGAGAAATGATCAACCAAATTCTGTCAAGAGAGGGAGATTAACTGCAGCTGAGAGAAACTTAGTTGCAATTGACAACGATGATGACCACGGGGAGCGTGACTTGAGATCTGATGGTAACTATACATAAATTTCAAATATTATATATATGATATTAAATTACTATTAAGTGTATATTCAGTTAACTGTTTTCGATGCTTTTTTATTTATTTATTTATTTTTTTACTATAGATAACAATGAAGACCCTTATGATGCTGAAAATGATGATATCGAAGACATACATATGAATGAAGATATTGAAGAACAAGCTACTTCAGAAGATGATGTAGATAAAGACATGGATGATTTGGAGAATGAGGATGATTTGAAGAATGAGAACGATTTAGCAAATGACGGCGATGATCTAGTCGGAGAAGAGTTTCAAGTTCAGCAACTTGAAAATGCAGAAAACCATGAAGTTACACAAGCTCTAAATGAAACAGGTTAACCTGATCTACTTGATTGCATCGTTTTAAAAATCATATATCATAAATTGTGTCATATAAGAAGAATATATAATAAAGTTAAATTAAAACAAGACAAAATACAACGCTAAGATATTGCCTCCATTTCAATTTATTTAGTATTTTAAATGTATACGTATCTATTGTAAATCATGTTCACTTTTTGTAGTTCGGATTCTAAGCAAAAGAAAGAGAGGACCAACACGTATGGCAAAAGTTTGGGCCCAAGAAAAAGGGGATAGAATTCCTATTTTAGTTAATGAACACGGACAACCTATTAACGACAAAAGTAGTCATCTTACTCATTTCATGGGAACCCTTTCAAGGAGTGGAAAGTATTGTCCGATTTATAAACCATGGAATAAAGTTGACGCAGAAAAAAAAAGCTTTGCTTGAACTCTTAAAGGTACACAATGTTAAATTTGTATGTTAATGAATAAAGTATTTGTTTTCTAATGTGAGCTATTATATTTTTTAGACAAAATTTGATATTCCGGAAGCTGGAGAAAAATGGATATTGCAATCATTTGGGCGGAAGGTGAAGAACTGGAGGGCAAGAGTTAAGGAACTCTACCATGATCCGTCTTTGTCAGTTAAGCAACAAATAAGCTCTAGGCCAAAGCAAGTGCAAAAAAAACAATGGAAGAGACTTGTGAAGTATTGGAATAAAGAAAACACTAAGGTGTGAAATACTCTTCCACTTTAAATAACATTACTTAATTTCCCATTATGATATTTTACTTTCCTGCTGCAGAGTTTAAGTGAAAAAAACAAGGCGAATCGGGCAAAAAAGAAGATGATCCAAAGATCCGGTAAAAAAAGTTATGCTCGCGTCCGTGAAGAGTTAAAGGTAACTGTATGGAGACAGTGTGATTGTTAATGTATCCTGTCGATATCCACTGTTAATATTCATTTTCTTTTTATTCATACAGACATCTTTGGGACAAGATCCAAGTCGATTGGATCTTTTTAGTGCATGCTTCTCCAAAGATGGAAATACCAAAAATGTTGACACTGCAAATGCGATTGTAAGTAATATGCTTTTATGTTTGGAAAAGTGTATTAATAGCAGAAGTTAAACACAATATGCTTTTTTTCGTAATACATGCCTTTCCTATATGTTGTTCATGTTGATATAAAATGCAGGATGAAATGAAACGACATAGTGATAATCTGCCCGAGGGTTCGATTGATAAGCCTGGACCAGATGATATTTTTTCTACAGTTATGGGTAAAGATCGAAATGGTGATGCAGTCATGTATGGTCTAGGTGTTCGTGCTTCTGATGTTTGGGGTGTAATACCAAGTCGTTCAGCATGTCATAGAGAAAACAACGAATTGAAGTCTAGATGTGGAGAACTTACTAGTGAAAATGAATAGTTACGAGGCCAGTTATCAGAGATGAAAGGGTCGACGGATAGTTCCAGTGTTCCACCTCTTACATCACAACATTCTCCCGTTGTAACCAATGAACCTCCACGTTTACGGGTATGTTTCTATTATAAATCGTTGCTTTTCCATCCTTTAAATGACCACAACACTGTTCTTTTTTCGTATTTGTTTTTTATCATGAATAACATTAACAACCAAAATGTACTGTTCTTCATCAGAATGCAACAGTGATTTGGGTGGTAGTCGGGTCTGGTTATGTCGGGTCGGGTGATTCGGGTTAAAGGGTGCCCCGATTAAGTAACAGTGATGCAGAATGCATGGGTTGTTTTAGAGTATTGCTACTTTAAGAAGATGCAATAAGTATGCATTTCTTGAGATTTCGTAGGACTGTAGGAATGCCAAAGAGGGAAATGAGGAATGACCACATGGCCTATGTGAAATAAGATTGTCTTGAGTAGGGTGACCCTCTATTGTGACATGCTAGGAAGATGACTCATAATTGATTACCAAATATATATATATTTGCATGGCGTAACAAGCTAGTTGAATGGAAATTACCTTTCTGAATTAAGTAAAGTAGTTGCAGATATGCAATGTGCAGTTTTGAGATGCTCATAGCCTGATATTGGTTTGAGCCACCATTGTGCCACTTTGGTGATTGCGTGACATTTGAGAACTCATATAGATATGATTTGCATTATGCTAACTGGATATTATATGTTGTGGAAGTTTAGGCTTCAGTTTAGTAGTTCTCCCTAGCAACTTCAAATGTCTAGATTCTAGAATACCATTAAAATATGACTAGACAGCGAAATTCTCTGGATGACAATTGAGAAATAAGCAAATTGTTGCATGAATAAATTGCAGAATAGGGGACGTTACATATCTCATTAGTTGTTGCATCTCCAATATAGTATTGTTGCATTTTCATAACGTCAGATACATATTTTCACATATTCAGCATACACTGATCAATTTTTGACCTCTTTGTATACACCAGCCTCCATACCTGCAGTATTACATCTGTTTAACCTAATACATATGTCTGACTATAAATTGATAAATGTTTGTTGAAAACTGAAATCTAGGTCGGGGATGAAGTTTTCCTTAAAAGCATTCTAAACTCAACCGAGACTGTAGCAAAAGGATGGGTGAGGAGCTTGAACCCAAATGATATAGTTGGTGGTACAGAGATTGAACGAGGATGGTGTGAGGTAAACGTTCAAGTACCAACAAAAAGAGATGAAATGTTGGTGAGACCATATGGGTTATTTGCCACAATTGAAGACTGTGTTGGTGCAACCATAGCATGGCCTTGTCCCTTTATCTCGGTATGTCTTTGTTAATCTTGTGATACCAATAATTTTAATAACATGGAGCTTAATGCTTATACATGGGTGTTTATTTGTAGGTGGTCCGTGAGGATTGAGAAAGGATGCATGATGACCCCGGACTAAGCTTCTTGTTGCTTTAATTTATTGTTTAATGTTACAAGACTTTATGTTGGATAGTGTCTACCTTATTTATGTTTAGTGCTTTTGTTATGAAAATTGCTTATTTGAAATACAATTTCGTTTTATTCATTTAATAATTAGTTGATGTTTTATTCATATCGTAATAATAGAGTGTGCATGCTGAAAATAGCGTCCTATCATATGACTTGTCAGGACTTTGAAATTGTCCTATTAAACTTATTAACCGTCCTAACAATTAACTTTTAAGGACGCTTAACATTGTAAAAGTGTCCTAATATGTTGTTATTAGGACGTTATTTAGGTTGTTAATAGACATTTTATACGACCAAAAAATTGGTTTCATAATCTTCTTTGAGATATTAGAACCCTTTTCTTGGTGCTAAAGTAGCTATAATGTTATATGATAAGCATCCTAACAATTATCTTTTAAGTACGCTTGTATGTGTATCAAAAGATTAAAATTAGGTAACCACGTTTTACAACATTGTAAAAGTGTCCTAATATGTTGTTATTAGGACGTTATTTGGTTGTTCATAGACATATTATGCGACCATAAATTTGGTTTCATAATCGTATTTGGGATATTAGGACTCTTTTCTTGGTGTTAAAGTAACTATAATGGTATATGATAACTGTCCTAAGAATTAACATTTAAGGACGCTTGTATGTGTATCAAAAGATTAAAAGTAGGTTACCACATGTTAGAACATTGTAAAAGTGTCCTAATATGTTTTTATTAGGACGTTATTTGGGTTGTTTATAGACCTATTATGCGACCATAAAATTGGTATCATAATCTTATTTGAGTTATTAGGACCCTTTTCTTGGTTGCTAAAATAGCTATGATGTTACATCATAAGCGTCCTAACAATACTTTTAAGGATGTTTTTATGTGTCTCAAAAGATTAAAAGTAGGTAATCACATGTCAAAACAATGTAAAAGTGTCCTAATATGGTTTTATTAGGACGCTATTTGGGTTGTTCATAGACATATAATACGACCATAAAATTGGTTTCATAAGAGTATTTGAGATATTAGGACGCTTTGGACCTATTACAACCGCCTTACATGAAACGCTTTCATCCTTGGTCCTATTAAATGAAAGGTCCAAAAAAGTACCATTTTATGACGCTTATGGGGGTCCTAAAAAGCCACTTTTCTTGTAGTGGAGATAGATCAATGGTTTTCTTCTAGGGTGGTGGAGCGGCGGACAAGAAAAGAGAAAACGATAAAAGGGAATGGGAAAGTGTGTGAGTGGGTAATATATTATGTATTATCCGAATTGATTTTATTTGAGGGGTGGTAAAATTATCCCCCGTATCCCGCTGAGCTGCATTGAATTTGGGTTTTCTGGAACTGACATGAATATGGAAAAATGAATTTTTAGAAACGTTTTTATAAAACTTATATGAATTTGGAGTTTGTTAACTCAAAATAAATTTTGAGTTTTAAATTTGTTACTGATGTGATGTCGGTACGCGTGTGGTTCCGTTTTTGAGTAAAAGTGAGACAACCTACCATTTTTACTACATTATAGTTTGTAAATGTGAGAATGGGAAATATTCACTGTTCCTGGTGAGATTTAATAGTTTTGGTGAGTTACTGTGTGGCACAGTGTGCGGGTTTGTTTTCCCGTGATAGTTATGTACTCATGTAATTGCCTAGTTTATGAGTTTGTTCACAATGAATTTGACAATTACTATTTAAATTCTAGTGAGAAAATTACCGTGTGTCACATCCTCCCCGTCTTAGGAAAGAAAACCGTCCTCGGTTTTTACTTAGGGTTACCCGGTAGATTTGAGAAAAGATGCGGGTATTTACATTTGATCTCGTCCTCCCGTTCCCACGTGTATTCGGGACCTCTACGAGAGTTCCAACGAACTTTAACGATAGGGATACGGCTTTGCTTTAGCCGTTTGATTTCCTGATCCATTATTTCAACAGGTTCCTCAACGAAATTTAACCTTTCGTCAACCTGGATTTCTTCCAGATGAATGGCAAGCGTCTCGTCGGAGAGACATTTCTTTAGATTGCTCACGTGAAACACGTTGTGTACGGAGCTGAGTTCTTGTGGTAACTCAAGTCGTTAAGCTACCGGTCCAATTCTTGTGAGAATTTTGAAAGGTCCTATATATCGGGGGTTTAGCTTCCCACGCTTTCCAAAATGTGATGGTCCCTATTAACGATATAACACAAGATCTAATCTACTACTAACCATGAACACAACTACAACTAAGCTACGTATAAACTAATAACAATAGATTAAGTAGCAATGAGAGATTAGAGAAGAGAATAAGAAAAGAAGAAGGATGATTTCATTACACTCTATAGATTGACAAAGCTTCCGCACAATGTAACTAAAACCAACAAACTAAATGAGACCCTAAACCTTCTATTTATAGGCGAAATACTAGGGCGTCCCATGTGCAAACATTCTAGAAGGATACATTGGATTCCCACGGCCCATGGGCTACTTATGAGCCATGGGCTTTCTAACTAACATATAACCCATATTTGAGCAACTAATAAATTACATGACCAAGACTTGAAAGTAAATAAAAAACGTTCCCAACAATCTCCCCCTAAGTCTTGGTCATCTTGGTTGCTCGACGTCATCTTTGCTTCTTGGGCTTCTGACGTCTTCATAATCTTTGTTCTTTGTTCTTAATCTGATATGATATGGTATGGTAGTGATCTGCCGTCCTCCAATGGTCTTCAGTACTGGTGTCTTTACATCGTCTCCATCATGCTCATAAGTTCTTCGACTTTTGTTCTTCATTTATCACATAGTTTTCTCTTCATAAGCTTGATCTTTGACTTGTGAAAGATTAACATACTTGATCTTTTACTTTTCTTGAATTACTTTGAGCTTTTGATATTCCATAGTCTTTGTGAGAACTTTGCTTCAGAATATGAGCATGATGGAAAGGTGATGGAACTCCAGGTATTCATGATTCGCTGCAAGTAACCAATTAGCAATAAATCATCCGGTACTTACAGATTTGGACTTCGAGATCATCAATAGCATAGTGTGAAGACTTTCTCTAATCCAAACCCAGGCCGTTCTGAATCGGATACCCCCGAAAGGGCTGACACGGACACACCGAAGTGCACCCACGATTCAGTGAGTCGCTGGAGATCACCCCATGACTGTAGACCACTTTTGGAGCAAACACTAAGCATAATCCACAAGGGATTACAGAAGTGACCTGCTGACAGGGCTGTTTGATGTTGACCCTGGCAGGATTTCCATTCAATCACTGAGAATCACATTTGTGGTTTCTCTCATGAATGTTCTCGGCAGATTGCTAAGATCTGCGAAGGACACTCCTATGATTTACAACTGGTGTTCTTATTGTTGAGCAGCCAGTGTATACTAAGTATACCTAAGAGATCTTTGATGAATCTCAAGGCTCTAGACTCGATTAGTGCACATTTGTTTGGTCGTCGGAGACATGGAGCAGAGTGCCTCCTTTTCAATATCAACACATCTCGTAGTGAGAGATCGATAGATGATGAAGGGTTCTCCGTGTGAAATGAAACAAGTGTCTTTTGAGAGACACCTGAGTGGCTAGAAGGTTAGTGCAGTGCGTCACTGGGTCCATGACGACTTTTATCTTCAATACCGGTGATGCCCAATCAACCAGTAGATTATGTATTGAACCCGGTGTCTGCCCTAAGGTTGAACAAATGGAGGGCTATTTCTTTTCACCCTTTTCTTTACTTTTCTTTTTAATTCTTCAACCCCTTCTTTCTCCTTTCATTTCATATCTCATTTTTCAATCATACCTAGGACTTTCTAGTTCTAAACTATTGGTATTGTCTTTAGGTAGATCCCTCCTGCTCTGGCGGATCATAGGACGGTTATTCCTAACCTTAGTCACCTTATAACTCCATGACTATCCTATTGATGCCATAAACCAAACCTTTTGAAAAACCTCTCAAAGTGTTTATGATTATGAAAAAAAAAATATATTTTGTTAACACTTTGAGAGTTTTGAGATTTTCAGAAAGACTCCCCCTTAACATGTGCTCATATGTGGTTAAAGTAAATTTGCACATGTCGGGTAGAGTTGGCACTTTTTGAATTGATTGATTTTCAATGAACATGATCGTCGCGAGACACGCTTACATCACTAGTAGAACTACCTTGAAATTATTACCCGTCTAGATCACATTCAAGGAAAATCGCTCGAAATCGGTACATTCTACTCAGACATATCCTTTGTGAGACATGTTTACATCACCAGATAAACTGGCTTGAAATTATTACCCGTCTCAAATATGTCTTTTCGACTACCAAATTTTGTTATCGTTAATTCGAGGGTCAATTCTGAGCCTAGCTCACATGAGATTTCATCTTGCAAGTTACCATATTTTGATCATATCGTTATTCTCCCCCTCAAAAATAGCAAACTTATGATATTTTTTACAAACTTTTGATAAAAATATGCCATTTGAGTTTTGTAGGAAGAATATTCAAGAACTTTTAGGTTTTAGAACAAAGATTATTTTTCAAATACTCCCCCTTAACGAGGGAATACTTGTCCTTATGAGCAGAATTTTGAAAAACTTAGAAAAAATTCTGGTTTAATTCTACTCATAAGAAAGAAGCTTTCGCTCCCTTGATTAGGATTGAAGCACTGAAGCGTACCTCAGGGTCCTTTCTATACAGGTACGGGTTGTGCACTGTTATGTGTGCACAAGCCATTATTTAACAATCATATAAGCAAGAATAATGAATTATAAGAATATATCAAACTCTTACTTCATCCTCCTCTTTTGAACGATGTGTAGATAGAGTCAGGTCTTTGGAATGTTCTGACCGGGAAGGATGGGTGACCTCCAACATAACTCTCAAACCTTCGCATCTGATCTCTTCTGAATAACCTTCTCTCAATCCTATTCACAAACTGGTAGATCTGTCTCAGCTGATCACCATTCCATCTCTTCTTTATCTGCAACTGTTGATCACGAACCCGAATCACTAGCCCATCAAGGACCTTCTTCAACGTGGTGTCACAGAACTTGTGAATATCACGAAATGCCATGAAGCAGTTGATAGTCAGATCACTTTTGTAGACGAACCCAAAAGTTGGCTGACTCTTGAAGGTATACTGAGCTTCACTGTTGATATTCTCAAGACGTAGCAATGGTTGAGTCAAGTTCAGCTTTGTCTGGTAGCTCTCGACCCCTAGTTGAAGATCTTCCACACATTCTTTGATAATCTTTCTTCGGATGAAATGAAGAATAGATGTGCTGAAGGCGTATTGGAGTTCTAGTGTCACATGTTGCAGTTTTCCTTGAACTTTAATCAGGTACATGTCTTCAAGGTCGCTGAGACTTAAGTCCGGAAAATCTGCTTCAGAGAACGTGTAGAGTTGCATGTCATGTCTTCCTGCTTTGATCTCTGAGAGGAACGTGTAATCATACTTCTTGTCCCCCTTCAGACTGACTACAGCAACAATCCTGAGATCACTTCTCACTGGTTCATGAGACTTCCTGGTTAGTTTACTTTTGTACCAAGTCCTCCTTTTCTCGAACCAGTGATAGATGCCCAGTTCTGCATCTTGGTCATAGTGCACCTTCTCAGGAATGAAAAGATGAGAGGCTGTTTCCTCGATAGCAGGGTGTTCGTATCTTGCTGCTGGAGTCAAAGTAATTGAAGTAGCATACTTATTCTGACAGTTGGCCCCGTGCATGAGTAGCTCCAGATCTTTATTGAAGAAGAAACGATATGGAATGGCTGGCTTGCTGTGAACTCGGATCACCAGTAGAGGCTTTGTCCAATTTGTGATGTATGGCTTGTTCTTGCTGTCTCTGCTGCCAATCACATCTGGATCAGTCCAGCTGAAGTATGAAGACATAGCTCGAGCAATGTTTTTGAGGTGATACTCGAGCTCAGCTGCACTCGAAGAGTTATCCTTAAGAAGATTAAAAGCATCGTTTTTAATCCGGCGAAGTTCCCTTTTGGCCAGTTTCTTTATGCGTTGAGTACTTTTGAGTTGTTGAGCAAACTCAAATGTACTATCTTCCATTCTGGAATCTTCGTCAGTGTGTACTTGAGCACTTGCTAGCTGATCAAAGAACTCGTTCCCAGGTGTATCATCATCAACGAGCCATGAAACTACAGTTGGTCGTTCGGAAGATTTTTTGCTTGATGTAGCTTTGGTGTTTGGTGGTGAGTGAGGTTGATCATCTTCTTGTTGAAAATCCATTTCCTCTATGGCAAAGTGCTCAAAGTGATGCTCTGTCTCCTTAGGTTCAGACTCTGAAGCCTTGTGTGGTTGAGATGTGGTTGTTGTTGATGGTCCGATTGGTTCTTTGAGTTGTGAACCAGATCCTCATTCACCCTTGTGCCTCTTGGATTGGGTGTCAGGGTCCTAGTCTTCTTCATCTCGTGAACGTTTGCCTTTATCGGCCGCAACTTTGCATGAATCCAGATTTGCATTGATAGCCTCATAGAGAGCTATTTCTGTTTCAGATGGAGATGTAAGGGCTGTGAGTCTGGTGAGAAGTGCGCGTTGGAGTTCGTCGGTAGTGAAGTCTTCAAGTTGCTTTGGTTGGGTTGCTGTGTCTTGAGGAATCGATCCTGTGATGTTTTGAACTTTTTCTGCAATGTTGGTGTCAATGTACACTTCAATCTTCTCCATGAGATCTGGTATGTACTGCTTCACATATTTCTTTGTGTGTGCCTTTGCCTCCTTGTGTAGTTGAGCTTTGACATCATCTTCAAGGAGTTCATCCATTTTCTTCTTTGTCTCCTGCAACTCTTTTACTTGCTCAGAAAGACCTTTGACCATATTCTGCATCTCAGTTACTTGGTCACTTAACATGTTGTCTTTCTTTGCTCGTACTAACTTTGCTACCTTCTTCAATATCTTTGCTGTAGGAGAAAACGACTTCGACACGAGTAACCCTAGCAATCTTCTTAGTATACTTGCCTTGAATGATTTTCTTAAGAGTTTCTTTTGTTGTTGCTTTTGATGGTGATGGTGATGGTTGTGATGAAGATTCAGGAGGAGTTGATGCTTTTGGAGGTGATACAGGAGGTGTTGGTTCATTTGGAGGGGAGGTAGGAGGAGTTGAGTCCTTTGGTGGGGAGGTAGGAGGAGTTAACTCCTTGGGCTGTTCCTCAGATTGAGGCTTGTAAACGGTGAGTTGTAGCTGTGACGGAGTGAGAGGTGGTGTTTGAATATAGTTTTCAGCTTCCTTTTCTGCTTCTTCTTTCTCCTTTGCTAGTCTATCTTCTTCCTTCCTCTTTTCTAATTCTGCCTCATGTTCAATTTCTAGTTCGATTGCAGCTTTAGTAGTTGTTGGTCCATGAAATTTGAGTAATACAAGAACAGTTCATTGGTAGTGAAAAGAATTGTTACAAGATTACTCAAAACCTATTAGATTACATGATAACATCTTCAACTTCTTAAAGGGGATACTTTCGGTATGGTATCCCCTTAGGTGAGGGTTTATCCTCTTTGGGTGACAAATAATCTCTCACTGATCCAAGCTATGCTTGTGATTCAGTGAGAGGATGGTTCCTATCAACTAATACACTATGTGTATATTTTTGGTTTGTTTAGGACTACATACTAAATCTATTACAACACAGACTATATATACACAGGTAAACTAGACAAAGATAAGATGGGTAGGTGTGAGTTGACATCCACTTGCTATGAGTTGTCATCCACTTGGTGTGAGTTGTCATCCACCAAGTGGTCCCTCTTGTACTTTGTCTGACTTCTTTGTTGGAAGTTCCCGCCCATTTATCAGTCTGCTTGTAGAGATAGTATCTTCAGGGTCACTGAGACATTTGTCAATTCTCAGTGATACTGGTGTTGTTTGTAGCTCGTATACTTTACTCACTGACACCGTATCAGTAAGTAAATGTTTCTTCAACAACGGGCTTTTTACAACACTCACTGATTTCTTTATCAGTGAGTAACCCACTATTTTATCAGTGAGTTAGGCTATTTTATGTTCAAATCTTGTCAGGGAACTTGGGTCAAATTCTTGACCCAACAATCTCCCCCTATTTGAATATACTAATAGCCTTGGATCAAACCTGCTTGTTCAGAGACTTGGGTTTAGTTTCTGAGGTTCAAGGGTTCAGGGACTTGGGTTTAGTTCCTGAGGTTCAGGTTCAAGGGTTCAGGGACTTAGGATTAGTTCCTGGGGGTTCAGGGGTTCAGGAGACTTGGGTTTAGTTCCTGATATTCAGTGAGTTGAATGACCGGTTCAGTGACTGGGGTCAGGATTCATGGGGTCCTGAGGGTTCACTTTGACAGGTTCATTATTTGTTTCACTGAGAGGGTTCAGGTCCTGTAAGGTTCAGGTTCCTGGGGTTCAGGGTTCAAGGGTTCAGGGACTTGGGTTTAGTTCCTGCGGTTCAGGTTCAAGGGTTCAGTCAACTGGTATGATCTGGTGTTCAGGTTTATGTTATGGTGTATGTGTTCACTGACCTGATGTGGGTTATGGGTCCACCATGCTTCCGCTGCTCCACTGATTCTTACAACCATATAAGAATCATCTTGGAACTCATGACATACCCACTGATGACTACACTTCCTGAGAACTTTTCACTCCCTGATCCCTTCTCCCCCTTAAAATTTGCGACTCAACGCAATTTTTGATCAGGTTATCTCAGCCTGATAATCATCCCGAAAACCTCATCACCCCACCCTGCTTTACCTGATTTTCTCAGGTTACTGATAAGTATTACTACTTATTTTTTAACCACATCACTCCCTGACACAATTCGTGCCACCTGATACAACTACTCCCTGATAAGTTCATCAGCTTACTCCATTTTTGGAGACCGGTTTCAGGGACCTGGTACCGATGTTCAGTGGCTTGGGTTTTAGTCACTGGTTCAGGGACTTGGGTGAGGTTCAGTGACCTGGGTTTTAGTCACTGAGTTCAGTCACCTGTTGGTTGTGGGGTTCAGTCACCAAAAGGGGTACAGGTATTTAGTGACTGAGGGGTTTTGTTTTCAGTGACTTGGTTCAGTTGGTAGGGTTTTAGTCACTGAGGGTTCAAGGTTTTAGTCACCTGAGGGGTCAGTAACCGGGGGTTCAGGGACCTGGATCATTTTGATACATCAGTGTCCTCCCCTTTTTTCACTCCCTGATTAACTCAGGATACCCCTCGGCAACACATCAGCTATACTTCCTGATATCAGTTTCAACATTATTAGGCTAAGCCAAATAACCACTAACTGATCTATAGCTCCATCAGGCTCATCCACTTCAGTCCCTGATACATCAGAAGCTAGACTTTTTATCAGCTAGTGTCCCTGATGACGCATTTCCCACCTTTACATTCCCTGATTCAGGTTCTCCCGCTCCCTGAGTACACACAATTTGCTCATTCCAATTTCTTGTCACTCCCTGAGTCACAAGCTTAATAAGCTTAACTCCAACACACCTGATGTTCAACCTTCTCTTCTAAGGTTTAAGGGTTCAGGGTTTAGCCTCACTTTTTCAGTGACTTTGCTGCTTCCTGATTTTCACCACCCCTGAGTCTTTGACTCATTTTTATCAGACCCATACCCATTTTCGTTCTCGGTACTTCCTGATTTTCAGGCTTAGAACGAAAAACATATTGAAAGCTTTCTGATGTTGCAGAAAACTTCACCGCGACTCATAACAACGCATCTCAAGAAAATCAGCCTTTCAATCTCAACCAAACTCAGCAGCTCATAACCCATAACATAATTTTGTCCTTTTCTAAACCTGTCTATCATCTCAGTTGTCCCCAATCGTCTTTATCTGAATCTTTCCGCCATTCTCCTTAATACTCATAACCAAAAAGGAGTCCGATTCATTTTGGTTTTGCTCGATTGTTCTCGATCTGAGTTTGTCGCCGCCACAGATGTCGCCGGTCGCCGGAGATTAATTGGGTTTTTAGATGTAAGATTCGGTGATGAATCTTTGATTCGAGATGATTGTTTTGATGTTTAGAATAGGATTTTTGTGTGTGTGTCTGTTTCGATTTATGGGAAGTGATTGGATTTCTTGGGTTTGTGTTACAGATGAGGTTTTTTCCAGATCTGTGTTGTGTTGTTTTTTGAGTGTCATTTTTTGTATGTGGTGGAGGTGATGTTAGATCGATTGGCTTTTTGTTACCAGATCTGTTTTTGTGTTGGAGTGAAGATGAGAGAGAGTATCTGGTTTTTTTGTTTATCTTATTTAAGTTTAGATAATATTTTGTGTGGTGTGTGGTGTGTTGGGTTTTGTGTGGATAAGATTTGTGTAGTGGGAGTGGTTTTGTGGGGTTCAGGGAGGGGATTTGTGTTTGTCAGTCACCCATAAATGTGTTTCTCCCCCTCAAAAATTGCTATAGCAGTAGCAGTTTTTGAAGATTCACATTTTATTTTTTGAAGAATGTTATCATCAGTGATGAACGGATCTGGATCATAAGAATAATCCACCCGCTCTGATACCACTTGTTGGTCCATGAAATTTGAGTAATACAAGAACAGTTCATTGATAGTGAAAAGAATTGTTACAAGATTACTCAAAACCTATTAGATTACATGATAACATCTTCAACTTCTTAAAGGGGATACTTTTGGTATGGTATCCCCTTAGGTGAGGGTTTATCCTCTTTGGGTGACAAATAATCTCTCAATGATCCAAGCTATGCTTGTGATTCAGTGAGAGGATGGTTCCTATCAACTAATACACTATGTGTATATTTTTGGTTTGTTTAGGAATACATACTAAATCTATTACAACACAGACTATATATACACAGGTAAACTAGACAAAGATAAGATGGGTAGGTGTGAGTTGACATCCACTTGCTATGAGTTGACATCCACTTGCTATGAGTTGTCATCCACTTGGTGTGAGTTTTCATCCACCAAGTGGTCCCTCTTGTACTTTTTCTGACTTCTTTGTTGGAAGTTCCCGCCCATTTATCAGTATGCTTGTAGAGATAGTATCCTCAGGGTCACTGAGACATTTGTCAATTCTCAGTGATACTGGTGTTGTTTGTAGCTCGTATACTTTACTCACTGACACCGTATCAGTAAGTAAATGTTTCTTCAACAACGGGCTTTTTACAACACTCACTGATTTCTTTATCAGTGAGTAACCCACTATTTTATTAGTGAGTTAGGCTATTTTATGTTCAAATCTTGTCAGGGAACTTGGGTCAAATTCTTGACCCAACAGTAGTCTTCTCCCCAATAATTTCCTCTTCCTCTGATTCAGACCATACAACAGGTGCATCAAGATCAAACTGCTCCTGATTACCCCCTTCGAACATGTCATCCTTAATTTCCTCATCTGTCAAAGGTTATCTTTCCTTGTCGGATTGATTAACTTGATTGAAAGGTGGAGGAATGTCCTCAGAGTGTGAATCAGACCTATCGGGTTGAATAACCGAATCGGGTTGAGGAGTAGTAGTTGTAGTAACTCCAGATGTAAAATCCTCTGATGAGTGTGTAAATACTCATCATTTTTGTCCCATCTGAACTGCAAAAACATTTAAAAACACTCAGAAATGCTTCAAAATACAGAAAATATCCTTGAATTGTGTTTTTATCTGTTTCATGTGCAAAAGGATTGAAAACGGGACGAAAACGAACATTTTTGGATTGACTCGGCAATAATTGTGCATTTGATCAAGTGAAGACGAAAGTCAAAGACGAAGTCTAAGTCAACCCCGAAAATGCCAAAAATAACACAAATGGTCCCTGGAATTAATTTTCACTTTTGGCAACTTTGGTCCTTGGATTTTCAGCATTGTACAATTTTAGTCCCTAAATTTTATTTTAAATCCAATCCATATCCAATCCATATCCAATCCTAAAATAAAACCCAAATAACTAAACCCAGTTACCAACCAAGCCCAATCATAAACCCGATCCAACCCACCCTTTTAGTTAACCTAGAGTTTGACTTCGGTCAAATTCTTCTTCTTCAATACCACCATCCCGCCAAAAACCATACCACTACTACCCACCGTATCTTCCTGACACCACCCACCTCCTCCTATCCCACTCACCTAACAAACCAAAACGTATTCAATGCTTCTTCCTCCCCCTAAGTTATCAGACCATGTGCAATTTTTCCCACTTCCCCATTTTCCCGCCAAATTGATAAATGGACGGCTAGGATGAATTGAAGCTAATTAAAGGGTGGGATTTGATCAGAAGGATGAGTGGAAGCTTTTGGGATAGCTATAAAAGGCAATGAAGACACAAATAATAGATTGTCACTAGTTTTAGACCAATTTCGTAGTGTAAAATTTATTTAATGTTTGTTTCAGTTTCACTTTAAGTTTTAATTGTAATTCAAGTTTAATTAAGTTCAGTTATCCTTATGTTCTCAAGTTATGTACTCAATTTCAAGCTTAATAAAAGTTCAATTATTTCTCTTAATCCGTATCAAGATCCACATCTGTTAAAGTTAGTTTACAAGCTCTTTTACCCTTCATACAAGCTCAGATAATCTTATTGTAGCTTTTCATGAGCCAGTATTAGACTCTAGTAGTTTAATTTAGAAAAAACCAAAAAAGTCAACAAAAGTCAACTTTCAGTCAAATAAGCTATCTGGGTGAGTTAAGCTGGAGAGGATAAGCTGAGTGGGGTTTTAACTTGGTATTGACACACCAAGTTTGGTTCTGATCAGTTTCAATTGCTTCACACCCTCAAACAGTTGTAAGCTTATTTTCTCAATTTTTTTGCATTATTTTCCATGTACTGTACTAATGCTTATTTTTAGCTTATTATAATTATTTACTGCTTATTAATAGTTTATAAGTGTATTTGATCTATTTTACCAGTTTTAGATAGCTTGTTCTTTATTTTGCTTAAAATCAGTTAAAAAAGCCATAAATAGACTTTATCTAGAAACAGCTTAATAATAAGCTTATTTCAGTTTTTAATTTTCAATTAGGATATAAATAAGTTAGTTAAATTTAGTTTATCAAAAATCTTAGCTTAAATCTGTTTCAGTTAAAAAAATCCAATACAGACCCTAATAAAGGGCTGTTTGGTTCTATGGGTTATCATGGGTAGTTTTGGGTGTTCCACTGTTCAATTGCCATAAGTCAAAGTTTAATCCATCTTAATATGTTCCATATAAGTTGTTTCTGAGACCTTATAAGCAAATTAGATAGGTATGGTAGTTTTGAGTGATCTGTGGTCATTTTAGAACATATGCTGCCCAAATAAGCTATAATCAGCCATAAGCTCATTAGGACCTTATTTTTGGCTTTACTGAGTTCCTTTGGATACATTTAGAAGATATACAAGAGTTGGAGTAGTGCCAATAGGTTTGTGCAAGTCTGCACACACAGACTCAGTATACACTGAGTAGAATACCAATTTTTAGGCTTCTAATCTCAGCTTTCTAAAGTGCTTATTCCTTTGTTCTTATTTCCTGATTTTTGGTTTGCTTTTAGTTAGTAATATAGGTTATAAGATTCTGTGCTTGGATTCTCCTTTTTTGCTTATTTCCTACCTTAATTTTAGTCTGCAAATACCCCTTGTGTCCTGTTCCAATCCTACATCAAATTCAGTTTGACAAACAGCATCTTATCTAGGTTGCAATTAGGGTTCAATTGGCTTGTTAGAATTAGGGCTTTTTGTATTTTAGTATACCCAGTAGTACTAGCAAGGTTTTGCACCCCATAAGTTCCATTTTTCTGCTTATTTTAAGTGCTTAATTGGATCTGCAAGTGGGGGGTTTTCCTGATATTTCTGCACAAGTTTTGAAACTGCCCTACTGCTTATCTGCTTATTTCTTTTGCTCATTTGTGCTTTTTAAGTTGTTTTAAGCTTCTATTAGTATTATAATCTGTTTCCTAGCCTTTGGTAAATTTTAGAGCTTTTTAGCTTATTTTTGGGCTTATTTCCAAACTGCTTTTCTGCCCATTTGCTTATTAGGGTTTCTAAAAGTTCTAATTTTATTTTTCCTAGATTAAGAATATTATTTTAGATTTTCCTGCAAAGTTTCATATTTTTCTAAAGTCATTTACTATTTTTAATCCTTTTAAATTAGTTTTAATAGTATTTAATTCATAATAAAAAATATAAAAATGAGAAAAATGTAAATCTTTTTTCTAAAATTTTCTTTTATTATTTAGAGTTTAAGAAAAATAATTTTACACTTGTAGGATTAGTTTTCTAATATTTCAGTTTTTATCCCGTTTTTAGATTTCCCGTTTAGCGTTTTAATATAATTTGTTAACCGTAATTTTCTTGTGAGAATTTGTTTCTCATTTGTAAATTAGAATTAAAAAAAGAACAAAAATCTCATTCCATACATCAGTCACTTTAATCTCGAACCTTAAACGATTGTCCATTCACTCCTCGTTGGGAAACGACCCGGGTAATCACTTACCTGGTATCACACACACAACGTGATTTTTTGCAAGTTAGCCTTTTCCTAAGGGTTGATTTGTCTTTATTCACATGTATCCGTCTGCATATTATTTATATACGCACTTTAGCAAGGATCAAATTTTGGCGTCGCTGCCGGGGAGGTTGTGTTGCGACAATATCGTTGAGATTTTTAGCGATTAGTGACTTGAGATCCTTCTTTCAGAAGTTTCCACTTTCATAAACCATATAAAATACAAAAATATTTTCCTTTTCTTTTATATATAATATCATATAAAAAATAAAAACCAAAAAACATTTTCCGTTTTATTGTAAAATAAAAAGATAAAAGCAAAATTAATATAATATTCCTCAACTTGGGTATTATCATAATAAGTTCCCAAACATCAGATTAAAACTTGCCTTTGTGTCGCTTGCGAATTCGGCTCACCTTTGATTGATAAACAAACTCTAACGGAGGTTTAAGGATGGTTTGACATTAAATTGTCGAACCAAAAGAAGCGGGTTTTTAAGGAGCATTTATTGCCCACCTTTGCTTCTCCGCCACTCTGTGCGTTTTTCTATCAGAGAGCTACCGTACGCTTGTTGATTTAAGGTTTAAGTTCCTTGTGTTTTGCTTCGATCTTGTTTTAATTGAATTATTTGATTTAAGGTTCAAGTTATTTTCCAAAAATCCAAAAAAATTGAAAAACCAAGAACCCATAAATATTTTTCTTCATCCTCTTAAACTGTTTGATTCTATCTTCTTAAACCCTCCTTAATATTTAATTCTCATGTCGTCACCCGGCTATCGCTGCTTTCATTGTAGAGGTCCAGTGGGTGATAATCTTCGTTGTTCCAAGTGTTCGTGTGAGCAGTGTGGAAATGATGCACCAGACGGATCTTGTTATTGGTGTGAAGTAGCCCTCAAAAGAGAGCTTAAGTCTCTCAATGATTCTCAAATTTCTTCCGACTACCCTTCACAGCCCAAGATACATGCTATTAATGGCAAACCGTTAAGAATTGATCCAGACCTTTCACGATTTACGGTTAAAAAATTATCAAACAAACGTACCGAGCTTAAAGCGGTGACTAAAAGGAACAACTTGCCTAATCTTCACGTTTATCAAGAACAAAAACCAGAGACCATAACGGAAGTGGTGGAAATTCCTAGCTCTCAGAGCACACCACTTGTCCCACCTCCGGATTCTTTAAGATGTTTTTCGAGACTTGATAGTCATTCGGATTATCGTGTTGATTTTGTTGATTCTTTGAATGATCCAAACTCTTTCGATTATTCTCAAAACAATTTTAACCACCCTCCTTATAACTCATACGAGCAAGAACCGTACTATCAGACTTTCAATGATACATTATTCCAAGATACACCGAGTTTCTCTTGTGAATTTTGTGGAGGTCCTCACCAAGGTTTTGATTGTCAAAATAATCAAAATTTTGGTTATGACCAAATTCCATATGATTCACCGAATCAGTCACAGCAAATGTATTGTTGTGAGTACTGTGGTGGTCCACATTATGAATCCGATTGTCAAACGAGGACCCCGCTTGTCTATGAGCATGGCCCTTGTGACAATTATGATCATTCTTATCACGACCAGCCTCCACAGCATCAAACGATTCAAACTCAGCCTCAGCTACCTCTTGAAGAATCTTTCGAAGATGTATTCCAAAAACTTCAAGATGTGCGAGATAAACTTAAGGATTTGGCTGTTAAAAATGCCCAAGAAAATCCTCATGAGAAATCCATGGAAGAATTGTTAGTTGAAGAGCAGGCTGCTAAAATAAATTCCCAAGATGCCTTTGAAAAATCTGTTAGGGAAACAATTGCAAACGAAAAAGCAGCCAAATCTAGCTCTCGATTCTGTTTCATTCCTGATGACAGTGATGATGAAGATGTCTTTGATGATAATTCATCAAGTTCATCAGTTGAGACTCTTTCCATGAATTTTCAGGGAGAAAAGTATATGATGGAATTACTAGCAGAAGAACAAATGGAATTTGTAAAATCCATGTATGCTAGTCTTTCTCAACTCCCTCAGTCAGCTAGTATCACACCCGAAGTTCCCACTAATTCTCTTATTAAGGGGGACGGGCATCTTAGCACTGTTCCTAAAAAGGAATCGGACGAATTCATAAAGTCTAGTGCTGAGAACCTTGTCCCAATCCTAAGTGAGTCACGGGGAATTTTTGATCATGTGTGTGATATCCCTCCTCCTCTTGAGTGTTCAAAAGATTATGTTGAGATGTTCTCCGATTCCACTAATGACGATACTTTATCATGTGGAGACATCATTTATATGGAGGAATTACCTTCTGAGCTTGTCAGCTTAGAAGAAGAGAATGATGAAGAAATAATCAAAGACGAAACTCTTCGTGAAACATTATTAAATGTTAATCTTCTCATTTCTAAAATCGAGGCTTTCAATGAAAAATCCATTTCATCTCCTATCCCCATAAAGAATAGAGACCTGTTTTCCGATGACTCTATACCGGAATTTGAAGCCTTCCATTTTGATCATATGGGAGAGAAGACTAGTGGCAGAGCCACTTCTCATTCTCATATTTCTCTCCCCGAATATGAATCATTTGCCTTCGAGGAGTTCTCCGATGAACTCACTCATATCATATCTCCGCCGGAGTATGATAACTTCTACTTTGATCTTGACAAAGATTATCTTTATGTCCCGGAGGGAAATATTCTCAACACTGAGAATTTGCTTGATATCAAAATCCCATCCCTCCCACCCAGAATATGTCTTGATCAGCCGAGCTTAAATAATGAGATTCATGATGTGGAAATCATGAATTCTCCTTTTGAGGATGAACATCTTGTCATGATTTTTATCATGACTTTCTTTCTTTTCTTCACCTACACGGTGACATCTCCTGTTCTTCACTCTTTCGGGAGTGAGGATACTATCTTTGACCCCGGCATTTCCATTTGCCATTCTTTGTGAGCCGGGCATGTATCTCATCGGTGTGGAACTTTCATTAAATTCAATGTTTATCCAAACCACATTGAATGAAAGTCCGATGGAGATTGTTTCTTCCATTTACTTCCCCATGAACCAATAAATGCGGGGTCGAGTCAAGCTAAGTGACTCGGTGAACAAAAATATTAGCACACCATATGGGTTTTCACCCATATTTCTGTCTTCTTTCTCTTTTCTAACACCTAAGTGTGGGGGAGTTACCCCTGCTGTTGTATATCATATATGTTAAAAATAATAATAATAATAATAAAATAAAAAATAATTGTTGTGTTTCCACACTTGGCTAGTAGTATTACCTTTTTACGTTCTAAGTGTCGGCATAATAGGCGGTACTTTGAATATTGAGGGCAATATTCAATTCTAAGTGTGGGGGGAAATTCTGGCGAATTTGATCACATGAGTACTTTCTAGTGCCCTAATTCCCCCGTTTTGGCCAAAATTTTAAATTTTTTTCATTTGGTGGAAGTGCTTTGCACTAACACAACAAATGGTTATCAGTCCACCATGTCTAACCCACATAAAGAATGGCTAATCCGAGAGCAAACGGCTCTTGGTAAAGATATCTCAAATCCGTTTATGGCTGACAATTTGCCAAAAATTGTATGGTATTCAACTCACCATATCTTTGATAGTGAAGAGTTGGCTAGCCCACAAGGTTATGGCTTGTGGTTAAGGCAGTAGAAAACCATAATTGGTAATCAGCTCACCAAGATAATAACTGTATTTTATCTAAGAGTTGGCTAGTCCAGAAGCAAACGGCTTTTCGTAAAGACAAATCAAATCCGTTGACAGCTGATGGTTTGCTCAAAATCATTTGGTTATCAATGTACCATAGTATCATACTGAAACATTGGCTACTCCAGAAGTAATGGCTATCTGGTAAAGAGACATAAAATCCATTAAATTTTCAAAAAGGATTGCTATGGACTAGCAATAGTTTAGTGTGGGGGATTGATGAGTGTGTAAATACTCATCATTTTTGTCCCATCTGAACTGCAAAAACATTTAAAAACACTCAGAAATGCTTCAAAATACAGAAAATATCCTTGAATTGTGTTTTTATCTGTTTCATGTGCAAAAGGATTGAAAACGGGACGAAAACGAACATTTTTGGATTGACTCGGCAATAATTGTGCATTTGATCAAGTGAAGACGAAAGTAAAAGACAAAGTCTAAGTCAACCCCAAAATCGCCAAAAATAACACAAATGGTCCCTGGAATTAATTTTCACTTTTGGCAACTTTGGTCCTTGGATTTTCAGCATTGTACAATTTTAGTCCCTAAGGTTTATCTTAAATCCAATCCATATCCAATCCATATCCAATCCTAAAATAAAACCCAAATAACTAAACCTAGTTACCAACCAAGCCCAATTTCCCCAAGCCCAATCATAAACCCGATCCAACCCACCCTTTTAGTTAACCCAAAGTTTGACTTCGGTCAAACTCTTCTTCTTCAATACCACCATCTCGCCAAAAACCATACCACTACCACCCACCGTATCTTCCGGACACCACCCACCTCCTCCTATCCCACTCACCTAACAAACCAAAACGCATTCAATGCTTCTTCCTCCCCCCAAGTTATCAGACCATGTACAATTTTTCCCACTTCCCCATTTTCCCGCCAAATTGATAAATGGACGGCTAGGATGAATTGAAGCTAATTAAAGGGTGGGATTTGATCAGAAGGATGAGTGGAAGCTTTTGGGATAGCTATAAAAGGCAATGAAGACACAAAGAATAGATTGTCACTAGTTTTAGACCAATTTTGTAGTGTAAAATTTATTTAATGTTTGTTTCAGTTTCACTTTAAGTTTTAATTGTAATTCAAGTTTAATTAAGTTCAGTTATCCTTATGTTCTCAAGTTATGTACTCAATTTCAAGCTTAATAAAAGTTCAATTATTTCTCTTAATCCGTATCAAGATCCACATCTGTTAAAGTTAGTTCACAAGCTCTTTTACCCTTCATACAAGCTCAGATAAGCTTATTGTAGATTTTCATGAGCCTGTATTAGACTCTAGTAGTTTAATTTAGAAAAAACTAGAAAAGTCAACAAAAGTCAACTTTCGGTCAAATAAGCTATCTGGGTGAGTTAAGCTGGAGAGGATAAGCTGAGTGGGGTTTTAACTTGGTATTGACACACCAAGTTTGGTTCTGATCAGTTTCAATTGCTTCACACCCTCAAACAGTTGTAAGCTTATTTTCTCAATTTTTTTGCATTATTTTCCATGTACTGTACTAATGCTTATTTTTAGCTTATTATAATTATTTATTGCTTATTAATAGTTTATAAGTGTATTTGATCTGTTTTACCAGTTTTAGATAGCTTGTTCTTTATTTTGCTTAAAATCAGTTAAAAAAGCCATAAATAGACTTTATCTAGAAACAGCTTAATAATAAGCTTATTTCAGTTTTTAATTTTCAATTAGTATATAAATAAGTTAGTTAATGTTAGTTTATCAAAAATCTTAGCTTAAATCTGTTTCAGTTAAAAAAAATCCAATACAGACCCTAATAAAGGGCTGTTTGGTTCTATGGGTTATCATGGGTAGTTTTGGGTGTTCCACTGTTCAATTGCCATAAGTCAAAGTTTAATCCATCTTAATATGTTCCATATAAGCTGTTTCTGAGACCTTATAAGCAAATTAGATAGGTATGGTGGTTTTGAGTGATCTGTGGTCATTTTAGACCATATGCTGCCCAAATAAGCTATAATCAGCCATAAGCTCATTAGGACCTTATTTTTGGCTTTACTGAGTTCCTTTGGATACATTTAGAAGATATACAAGAGTTGGAGTAGTGTCAATAGGTTTGTGCAAGTCTGCACACACAGACTCAGTATACACTAAGCAGAATACCAATTTTTAGGCTTCTAATCTCAGCTTTCTAAAGTGCTTATTCCCTTGTTCTTATTTCCTGATTTTTGGTTTGCTTTTAGTTAGTAATATAGGTTATAAGATTCTGTGCTTGGATTCTCCTTTTTTGCTTATTTCCTAGCTTAATTTTAGTCTGCAAATACCCTTGGTGTCCTGTTCCAATCCTGCATCAAATTCAGTTTGACAAACAGCATCTTATCTAGGTTGCAATTAGGGTTCAATTGGCTTGTTAGAATTAGGGATTTTTGTATTTTAGTATACCCAGCAGTACTAGCAAGGTTTTGCCCCCCATAAGTTCCATTTTTCTGCTTATTTTAAGTGCTTAATTGGATCTGCAAGTGGGGGGTTTTCCTAATATTTCTACACAAGTTTTGAAACTGCCCTACTGCTTATCTACTTATTTCTTTTTCTCATTTGTGATTTTTAAGTTGTTTTAAGCTTCTATTAGTATTATAATCTGTTTCCTAGCCTTTGGTAATTTTTAGAGCTTTTTAGCTTATTTTTGGGCTTATTTCCAAACTGCTTTTCTGCCCATTTGCTTATTAGGGTTTCTAAAAGTTCTAATTTTATTTTTTCTAGATTAAGAATATTATTTTAGATTTTCCTGCAAAGTTTCATATTTTTCTAAAGTCATTTACTATTTTTAATCCTTTTAAATTAGTTTTAATAGTATTTAATTCATAATAAAAAATATAAAAATCAAAAAAATATAAATCTTTTTTCTAAAATTTTCTTTTATTATTTAGAGTTTAAGAAAAATAATTTTACACTTGTAGGATTAGTTTTCTAATATTTCAGTTTTTATCCCGTTTTTAGATTTCCCGTTTCGCGTTTTAATATAATTTGTTAACCGTAATTTTCTTGTGAGAATTTGTTTCTCATTTGTAAATTGGAATTAAAAAAAGAAAAAAAAATCTCATTCCATACATCAGTCACTTTAATCTCGAACCTTAAACGATTGTCCATTCACTCTTCGTTGGGAAACGACCCGGGTAATCACTTACCTGGTATCACACACACAACGTGAGTTTTTGCAAGTTAGCCTTTTCCTAAGGGTTGATTTGTCTTTATTCACATGTATCCGTCTGCATATTATTTATATACGCACTTTAGCAGGGATCACCCTCCGGGTTGATTAACCGGATCAGTATGGGTTGAAGCTACTTCTTTGACAGTTCCAGAACCTCCAGCTCCCTTTTGTAGCTCATATTCCCTTTTTTATTTAACTCTTAATTCGGATCTTCTGGCTTCATCTACTTTCAGAGTCTTTTTGTTTTGTTCCACTGCAACAATAGTAGCTACATCTTCATCCATATCAACGGTTACTTCTTCTTCAGATTCAGTTGCTTCTGAATCAGATTCCTTTTCAGCATGAATCCCTCCTTCTTCTGGTTGTGGCTTTGGAATGTCAACTTTGACTTTTCTCTTGATGATGTTTGCCATGGACGGTTTGATTTTCTTAGAAGCACTTGAAGCACTCCCAGCCTTGCTACTCCATTTCGAACGGGTCTTGGTTGATCCAGTTCCTTCTGCACCAAGCTTTAAGAATCCTACGCGACCAAGTCTGAATGCTCTGTCATAGTCTTTGTAGGCTTGAGTATTCTTTACAGTTTCTGTCATCAGGGACTCTGGCAGTCTAGTCCCTTGCTTGTGTGAACTATCCTTGGGAAAGTAGATAGAGTTGATAGTCCTATCCATTCTGAGCAGATGCATCTCTAGATCACCAACACGAAGAGATATGTCTTTGTTTTCATCCAGCAACAGACTGATGAGTACTTTCGTGTATCGTACAAAAGGAACTTTGGTGAATGATTTCATCATTTGAAATGTCATATCTTCCCAAATAAGTTCACCATAGTCAATCCTTTGCTGATTCACTAAACCCTAGAAGAGTTGAAGGTGAGATAACCGCGGATGTTCATGACTACTGTCCCTCCCTGAGACAGAACGAACCACTATGTAGTACATGGTTCTCCAGGGTTGAGGGATGTGTTTTCCGTTGACTTTTGAGATCTTGGTCAATGGTGTATCCGGTTGGACATCATATCCAATGTCGATGAGGAATTTAAGGACATCATCTTCGGATGGTGTAGGCCAATATTTGTTAGCTGGTTCTGGTGGTTTGGGTAAGCCAAATGCTCTGCGAAGGTGATTTGGTGTGATTTTGAGCTTTTTGCGGTCCAGTGTGCATGTGAAGTATCTCAGTTTTGTGTCCAGCTCCAAAGTATTCCACAACTGATGAATATACAATTCAGGAATGTTGTCAGAACTGTCCAGTAACCTCCTATATTCATGTTCTTTGAGTAATTCCATAGCAATTTGGCAGCTTGGTTCAGGACATTTTATTTTCTCAAAATCTACCCTCGCGTTGTTGTTTCCAAAATCTGCCTTGTATCCATGAGGAAGAACTTCAGCTCTTGTGAGCATTGGGAGTGGTTGTTGTTGAGGTGCAGCCATTGGAGAATGCTGAAACATCAATCAAGCACAAATATGCAGGATACATGATAGTTAGAAAATTTTTTAAGCTTGATGTTACACATGAGATCCTTTTGTAGCTTAGATTGATTTTACATGTTTAACTATAGTAGTTATCAAATTATATCAATACCGCCAATTTCTATAAAATTTGTCCAGATTCGATAGACTTGAAGAAGTCTAAGGAATTTGTTCAATTTCTATAGAAATCACATTTGCGATAAAAATCACATTTGTGATAAAAATCACATTTGCGATAAAAATCACATTTGCGATAAGAATCACATTTGCGATAAAAATCACATTTGCGATAATTATTGGCAATTTCGATCACACACTTGATCCAATAGCTTTCAATGATGTTTCTGAGTCTAATGTTCAAGTTATAACATTTTTTATCCACAAAAACTCAAGATTCAAACTGAACGTGTCCTTAAACCCTACTAATCAAATTTCACACTTGTGATGTTTCTGGGTGCAAATTAAAGGTACAAACATTCAATTCGAGGCATAATAACACTACTTTGATAGTTTAATGACACTCAAACACAACCAGTCAGTTTTCCCCAAATCGTTCGCTTAAACCCTAAACTAAGAACATTCAAGGTTCATGTTTCTGGACATATTTAAGCATACACATTTTGTTAAGGACATTATTTCAAGCAAATCCCACTAACAAACATCATCGTTAACACTCAGATTCAAGAAATACGAT
Source organism: Artemisia tridentata subsp. tridentata (assembly GCA_021014915.2). Lineage (NCBI taxonomy): Eukaryota > Viridiplantae > Streptophyta > Magnoliopsida > Asterales > Asteraceae > Artemisia > Artemisia tridentata. Next base: position 263,802,552 of record CP139509.1, read on the forward strand.
GAAAAACCCGAAAATCTAAAACATGCAAAATTACCAATTTGCCCCTGAAAATTTAAAATTTAATTAAAGCTTATTTAAAGTACCAAAGTAATCCCGAATCTCTGGAAATGAACTACAAATCAAGTGAGATAATTTTGAGGCAAGCTTCTAACATTTTTACAATGTACAAAAATGTATAATTACACCCAAAATACACATGGGCCGAATTTTATAATTAAAATACATAAGATATAATTTTTATTATTTAAAAACATTTTAACCACAAATTAATTAAGAAAATCACTTATAATTGGAAAACTGATTTTTGGTCAATGAGATACCGGTTCTTTAGGCCATTCTCCCCCCCCCCCCCCCATAGCTCGACATTCCCATACATAACCAACCCATGATTTTACTTTCTCATTAAAACCCTAAAAACTAAACCGATACACACAAAAATCAACACACACTCAATCCAATTTTTATGAGGTGAAGAGGCATTTTTCTGGTGATCTTCCAAGTGCTAAGAAGGTGGGAAAAATAGCTACAAAGTTCTGGGATCGCTCGTTTGATCGTGGTGAATTTTGGGGTCGAAAATAGTGAACCGAGAATCATAAAATCACACTGCTTGGTTCTTTCATTCTATAATCTTTCTGGTATTTTTCTAACACTTTTCTCATCACATATAACGTATATAAAATGGTAGAATCAAAGCATGCACGCTGGTATGTGTTAAATTACACATACCTTTTACCTATTTAAACAGACCAAATAGACCAAAAACTGACCGAATATGCCAAATATATGTTGTTTTTGTGTTTGTGAATATGCAGGTACGGATATCTAGAAAAATGGATAAAAATCAAGAAAAAAGACAAAGACGAGCACGGGAAATGGAAAAGAGCTCAAAAGACGGGACCCGGGAAGAAATTCACGAGTTTGGTCGAGTTATTGTGCAAAAATCCCGAAGAGCCCTTGGATTATTTTTAGTTGGCAAAAAATGGTCCTCGGATTAACTTTACAAATACGGCAGAAATGGTCCTTGAGGTTTCTACATTTACAACTTAAGTCCTTATGATTAAATCCCATCCATATTATCCTAACCTATTATCCTACCAAAATTAAATTCTAATCTAATACCCAACCGGACCTATCCAAAACACTACCCAATCCACCTTATCTTAAAACACCACAACCCAACTAAACATTTAACCCAACACAACCGGATCCAAGAAAAACATTAACCTAACCCACCTATCCTTAAACCCATCGCTGGCCCAATCCTAACATCACCCAACCCATAGCCCATCAAAGCCCACGACCCACCGATCCTTAGCTAAATACAAACCGGGGTAGCTAACATTCGGTCAAACCTCAAAACCACAGGTCAATCCCCAAATTAAAACACTATTTATCTTCCCTAACCTCACCTTATCCTGCCTAAACACTGCTAACCCTCTCCCCGTCCCTTTCATCCTTTCCATCTCACCGCACCAGTCCAAAGAAGTCACATGGGTGTTGTCTCCCCCCTCCTTGCCACGCTGGAAATCCAAGGGTACAAGAAATTGATCAACGGCTGTGATTATTTGTTGTGGAGAGCAAGAAAACATCCAAGGGTCAATATTGAAGCACAAAACACCCTCACAAAGAAAGCACAAAGAAGATATATATATATGTAGCCGATTTTCATTTTTTTTTTCTTGTCCCATTTTTCATGTATTAGAAAAATGATAGACCATTTTAATTGAAGGTTTATTTTAGCGTTTTTTTTAAGGTACCTTGTATTTCATACTTAGTTGTAATTTAATCTTGTGTTAATTTAAGTTTATTTAGTTTTATTCGGTTCATTATTTTTCTTCTGCGCTTGTTCTTCTTGCTTTTGAATGTGGAAGTTGTTATGAGGTTAAATTTGTTATGCTTGAGATCTGGTTAAGTTGTAAGTTTCTGCTATTGTGGTTATATGTGATTCTTGTTCTTCATATTTTAAGACATGAGTTTAGTTTACATATCTTAGTTGTGTTTAAAAAGAGTTAAGTAAAATATTGGAGTATGTTGGATTCGAACCTAGATCTAATCTGATGTTGCTTTGTGTGTTTGAGTAAAAAGAAAAAAAAAAAAAAAAAAAAAAAAGGTTTAGCCAAATTTAGGTTTAGTCGGTATCGAACCCAGGTCAGTTGCTTAGCAAAACCCCCACGTTTACCAACTGCGCTAGCTCTTCTAATTAGTTATCATTTACAAAATTTTATATTTAATTTAGTTTGTCTTTGTTTTCATTTAAACCTTTTTAAGCTGTTTAGCTGTTGAACAGCTTATTTCAATAAGCTGTTTCACCTTTATTATTTTTCCTAGTTTACTTTTACTTCAAAGTAGTTACTCAAAAATTTTCAGATTTTTATTTTAAGGTTTAGTATTTTTTATAAATTAATTTAGTTTAATTAGTTTTTAATGCGTAATAAATAATTCAAAAGTCAAAAAAATATTTTTCTTTTTTCAAAAATTTTCTTTTATCAGTTTTAATTTAGGAAAATTATTTTCAAAATTTTAGGTCTTTAAAATTTAGCTTTTCACTTTTATTCGCGTTTTTAAATTTCGTAGCGTAACGTTTTAAATTCAGGTTTTCATTTTTAAATTCACATGTTTAGTTTATTTGTACTCGTAGCTTTATTAGTAGTTTTTATTAGTTGTTTTTAGGTTAAATGCTTAGTTTAATTGTTCTATTAGTTTAGTTTAATTAGTTTATCTTGTTTGTTATTTTAATATTAGTAGTGTAATTCAAAAATCAATCACTCTTTTTCTCATTCACTACACGAATCACGTTCCGGGAACACAAATTCCATTCGATCTTCGTCGGGACAACGAACCTGGGCTTTGCATATTTCCGGTGCAATTCTCCTTTTTGGGATATAAATTGTTTTGTATGTATCAATTTTTGGCGCCGCTGCCGGGGAAGATTGAAGTGAGTGCGTGATTCCGTTTTTCGATTCGTGTTTTGAAGAATCTTCCTCGTGAAGTTTCGTATATATCTTGTGAATATTTTTACCCAAAAATCCAAAAAAAAATTGAAAAACTTTGAAAAACCCAAAAAGATTTTCTTTTCAAAAATTATTTTTCTTTTTCTTTTAAATGTTTCAAAATTTAAAACCCAAAAATAATCTTCGTCTCCTCTTATATGTTTGATTCTTATTTCTTTACCCTCTCATACCGTTTAATTCTTATCTTCTTATCCTCTTAACCGTTTAATTCTATCTTCTTAACCCTCTATTCGTTTAATTCTTTTTCTCCATGTCTTCATCTTACCAATATGGTTGTCAATACTGTGGGGGTCCTCCAAATGGTGGAAACTGCCCCGGTTGTAACATTATGGATTCAGGAAACGGGTTTGTCTATGACCAAAATCCATATTTCTATAATGAAACACCCGACCTTTTCAGCCAGCCCCCACAGCAACAGATGGAGACATACTTGTGTGAATTTTGTGGAGGTTGTCCTCATCCGGAATTTGATTGTCGAACGGGTAACATGCTTGTCTATGAGCAGAACCCTTATAACAATCAGACATCATCCGGATTTGACACATCTTCATATTATACATCAAGTTCTCCACAACAGTATTATTCTTGTGAATATTGTGGAGGTCCACATCCAAGTTTTGATTGTCAAGCAAGGAATACGTTTGTCAATGAACAAGTTCCTTGTAATCAGAACTTCGGGTATGACCATTATCCACATAATTCATCAAATCAATCACAGCAACAATATTGTTGTGAATACTGTGGAGGCCCTCACTTTGGCTCTGATTGTCAAACAAGTAACCAGTTTGTCTATGAACATGGTCCTTGTGACAATTACGACTATTCTTATAATAACTCACCTCCACAGTACCCATCATCTCAAACACTCAATCAAGAACTTCTCCATGAACTATTGGAGTCAGCAAAGAAATATAACCATGAACTTATAGAGTTAACAAAGAGCTATAAGGCTTTGGTTAATAAACAACTCCCACAAGAAGAAACTCATCAGATAACTTATGGAGAATTTTTAGCTGAAAGACAAATAGCTCAAATAAGTTCTAATTATCGTCAAACTTTCGTTTACGACGACGATGACGATGATGAGGATTCTATGTGGGGAGTTTGTGAAAATTCGTCAGAAATCACTCCCGTCTTTCCTACCAAAGAACCCGAGGACTCTCTAAAAATGGGGGACGAGCATCTCGACACTATTCCGGCAACGGAATTAGACAATGTTGAGAACCTCGTCCCAATCCCAAGTGAGTCCGAGGAAATATTTGACGGTGATTGTGATTTGCAATCTTGTGGAGATTCTCTCGACGTTTCCGAGGTTACTTCCGGAATTTTCTCTAACCCCCTCTTTGAATATAGTGACGAGTACACTTTTTGTGCCGTTAATCCTCTTTTTGATGGGGTGTTAGAGGACGTTGAGAGCGAGGACTCTATAATTTCTAATCTTGATGAGCCCGTAACGGAACCGGGACTCACAGATTCTCCTCGTATGATTGAATCTCTTCATGAGGAGTTCTCAGAAGAACTCACTCATATCATACCTCCTCCGGAGTATGATTATTTTGTTATTGAAGAAGATCCCGACCCGGGGGGAGATATGCTCTATCATAAGAGTTTGCTTGATGATGATATCACCCCGACCCTCCCTCCCGAGGTTTTTCAGAGCTCTAATGATAAAGAATGGATTCCCATTCAGATCATGATCTTTCTCCCCTTCTTCACCTACCCGGTGACTTCTCCTCTCTTTCACTCCTTCGGGAGTGAAGACACCATCTTTGACCCCGGCATCTCTCCTTCTTTTGAGCCGTGGGTATCTCATCGGAGTGGAACTTTCGTATGCTTCAATGTTTATCCAAACATCTTGAATGAAAGTCCGATGGAGATTTTCTCTTCCACTTGCTCCCCCAAGGACAATTAAATTCGGGGCGAGTCTAAGCTTTCCGACTCGATACCAAAACAAGCGCTTCGTGGGAGGCACCCCATGCTTATCCATCTATCTTCTTTCTATTTTCTTAATAAACGTGAGGAGGGGTTTCCTCTTCCATTTCTTGTGTTTCGTGGTTGTTTGTGTATGTCCAGGTTTGCCCGATTGATGAAGACTCTCGTGCTCGTGGTCTGCTTATCTCCACTCGAGTTTCATCATTCGTTGCTCATCCGATATCCTTAATCTTATCGTTTTACGTTTATCTTTGGCATAATTCATAAACGGCCTTAGATTTATGTAGGAGAACCCTTACCTTTAAGACATTGAGGACAATGTCTCGTTTTAGTCTGGGGGGGGGGGTAATCTTTCGATTTGATTTTTGCCTTGCATTTTTGCCGTTTTCTCTCGCAACCCCGTTTTTCCTCAAAATTTGAAAAAATCCAAAAAAAAAAAAAAAAAAAAAAAAAAAAAAAAAAAAAAAAGAAAAAAAAATGAGAAAAATTAAAATTTTTTTTTTTTTTTTTTTTTTGCAAAAATATAATAAATTTTGACATTTTTGTTGACTTTCCGCTGGTGAGAGTAGGAATAAAATTCTGACTTGACCGGGCGTGTTGAGCCCTAGCTTGTCCCCTTAACCGTTTATAATCTATAAGCTCGTGCTAGTCTTTTACACAAGGAGCTATAAAATGCGAATTCTTTTCAAGAGTTTGCAAGTTCCCGTATTTGACTTTATATATGCATGGCTTGATTATAAGGCTAAGCATTCGCGGATCTTATTATTTAAGATTTTAAATTTGCGAAGAACGAGAAATGATAGAGTTGTTTATAAGTTAGATTGCTAAACGTGGAGTAGTTGGATCTCTTTAAAGCTCATCGAAGTTATTTGTGGCTTTTTGTTCCCATAAGCTTGTTTCACTCAAAAATAGTAATCTAGGAATAATTAAAGCTATTTTAGTTTTGGCGATAATTAGTTTTTATTTCTTCCTTAGAGAATTCTTGCTTATGAAAGTTGGGTACACATCAAGGTACTGCCAGTGTTACGGTGTAATAGACTATTCCATCTTGCCGGTTCGCAGCCGATGTTGGGATTGTTATAAAAGCCGTAGGACTTGGGGTTTGGCAATTAATTAATTAATATGATAATGTATAATAATAATCCAAAGCCATAAAAAGTTTTCTACATCTTGCCGGTTCGCAGCCGATGTTGTAGACTTCTAATAAAGGCAGAGGAAAAATTCCAAGGTCATAATAGACTATCACATCTTGCCGGTTCGCAGCCGATGTTGTGATTGTTATAAAGGGCCAAGGACTAAATACGTTAATGTGCTTAATAATGTTAAAAATGCCAAACTTCGACTCCGGGGGTGTCCTAATAAAGGCTTCCATCTCTGGACTCGTAGATGAGTTGTTTCGGTCGCAAATAAAAGGGATATTCTCAAAATCGTGTTAAATCAGAGACCTTGATGTGGACCTCATTTTTGTATGCAACGGTTTTCGAGGGAAGGTTTGGAAACTACTTAGCGTCTAAATTAGATATCTTTATCGGCTTAAAAATTATCGAAATGAGAATTTGAAGAAATTCGTTTCTCACCAAAAATAAAATAAATAGAGGAAAATAGGAATTTGGGAACAAGGAGTCCACAATTAGCTTTCTGGGTAGTGTTGGCAATCTAACTTGTAAATGGCAATGATTTCGTTTTTAAGCTTAGTTTGGGGACTCGTGAAAAATCAGGGACGACGAATTTTATCCGCATGGTCACTTCTTTATGAGTCGTGTTTCCTGCTCGATGACCCTAAAAGTTATCGTTAGATAATGATTGTCGACAAAGCCGTCACATAATTATGAGGAAAATACAAAAATATAATAAAAAGGAAAATCGGGGAGTTTTTAGAACTTAAGATTTCTTAATCTCTTTTGAAAATTTTGCTACTTCTCAAAGTTAGTAAAAAGAGATTGGAAATTTTTGGTTTCAAAAACGTGTTTTTATAACATTGCGTGAGGACACAGCAATATCTTAGTCTGGGGGAATTTTGGTATGTGTTAAATTACACATACCTTTTACCTCTTTAAATGGACCAAATAGACCAAAAACTGACCGAATATGCCAAATATATGTGGTTTTTGTGTTTGTGAATATGCAGGTACGGATATCTAGAAAAATGGATAAAAATCAAGAAAAAAGACAAAGACGAGCACGGGAAATGGAAAAGAGCTCAAAAGACGGGACCCGGGAAGAAATTCACGAGTTTGGTCGAGTTATTGTGCAAAAATCCCGAAGAGCCCTTGGATTATTTTTAGTTGGCAAAAAATGGTCCTCGGATTAACTTTACAAATACGGCAGAAATGGTCCTTGAGGTTTCTACATTTACAACTTAGGTCCTTATGATTAAATCCCATCCATATTATCCTAACCTATTATCCTACCAAAATTAAATTCTAATCTAATACCCAACCGGACCTATCCAAAACACTACCCAATCCACCTTATCTTAAAACACCACAACCCAACTAAACATTTAACCCAACACAACCGGATCCAAGAAAAACATTAACCTAACCCACCTATCCTTAAACCCATCGCTGGCCCAATCCTAACATCACCCAACCCATAGCCCATCAAAGCCCACGACCCACCGATCCTTAGCTAAATACAAACCGGGGTAGCTAACATTCGGTCAAACCTCAAAACCACAGGTCAATCCCCAAATTAAAACACTATTTATCTTCCCTAACCTCACCTTATCCTGCCTAAACACTGCTAACCCTCTCCCCGTCCCTTTCATCCTTTCCATCTCACCGCACCAGTCCAAAGAAGTCACATGGGTGTTGTCTCCCCCCCTCCTTGCCACGCTGGAAATCCAAGGGTACAAGAAATTGATCAACGGCTGTGATTATTTGTTGTGGAGAGCAAGAAAACATCCAAGGGTCAATATTGAAGCACAAAACACCCTCACAAAGAAAGCACAAAGAAGATATATATATATGTAGCCGATTTTCATTTTTTTTTTTCTTGTCCCATTTTTCATGTATTAGAAAAATGATAGACCATTTTAATTGAAGGTTTATTTTAGCGTTTTTTTTAAGGTACCTTGTATTTCATACTTAGTTGTAATTTAATCTTGTGTTAATTTAAGTTTATTTAGTTTTATTCGGTTCATTATTTTTCTTCTGCGCTTGTTCTTCTTGCTTTTGAATGTGGAAGTTGTTATGAGGTTAAATTTGTTATGCTTGAGATCTGGTTAAGTTGTAAGTTTCTGCTATTGTGGTTATATGTGATTCTTGTTCTTCATATTTTAAGACATGAGTTTAGTTTACATATCTTAGTTGTGTTTAAAAAGAGTTAAGTAAAATATTGGAGTATGTTGGATTCGAACCTAGATCTAATCTGATGTTGCTTTGTGTGTTTGAGTAAAAAGAAAAAAAAAAAAAAAAAAAAAAAAGGTTTAGCCAAATTTAGGTTTAGTCGGTATCGAACCCAGGTCAGTTGCTTAGCAAAACCCCCACGTTTACCAACTGCGCTAGCTCTTCTAATTAGTTATCATTTACAAAATTTTATATTTAATTTAGTTTGTCTTTGTTTTCATTTAAACCTTTTTAAGCTGTTTAGCTGTTGAACAGCTTATTTCAATAAGCTGTTTCACCTTTATTATTTTTCCTAGTTTACTTTTACTTCAAAGTAGTTACTCAAAAATTTTCAGATTTTTATTTTAAGGTTTAGTATTTTTTATAAATTAATTTAGTTTAATTAGTTTTTAATGCGTAATAAATAATTCAAAAGTCAAAAAAATATTTTTCTTTTTTCAAAAATTTTCTTTTATCAGTTTTAATTTAGGAAAATTATTTTCAAAATTTTAGGTCTTTAAAATTTAGCTTTTCACTTTTATTCGCGTTTTTAAATTTCGTAGCGTAACGTTTTAAATTCAGGTTTTCATTTTTAAATTCACATGTTTAGTTTATTTGTACTCGTAGCTTTATTAGTAGTTTTTATTAGTTGTTTTTAGGTTAAATGCTTAGTTTAATTGTTCTATTAGTTTAGTTTAATTAGTTTATCTTGTTTGTTATTTTAATATTAGTAGTGTAATTCAAAAATCAATCACTCTTTTCTCATTCACTACACGAATCACGTTCCGGGAACACAAATTCCATTCGATCTTCGTCGGGACAACGAACCTGGGCTTTGCATATTTCCGGTGCAATTCTCCTTTTTGGGATATAAATTGTTTTGTATGTATCACACGCCATTTTGATCATATGATAAATTACGAGCTATAAAACCCTAAAAACATAATCGGATCATATATAATGCTTGTGATTTTTATGTGTCTTGTATATATTTTTCATGAGTCCTATATGCATCATATAACAGCAGAAAAATGGCCTTTTGAATTGTTAGAGCTTAAATCGTGGTTTTTGAATTAATTGGGTTTATCGGATTTTACGAGAAAATGAGGAGAAATATGGAAAAACCTTAAAACCGATTGAACTAGGGTTTTAAATGATGAAATCTGGAAATAAATGTTGTACTATGATGATATAATGATTGTATAATGATTGGGGTAATTAGGGTAGAGTTTTGTGAATATAAAATGTATACCGATTGATAATTAAAACCTAAAGGATGTGTTTTGTAATTCTTGGAACTTGTGGGATATTTTTGTAATGTTATATAGATCTGGGATAATGTATAAAAATAATAACATGGGGGTCCTATATGTAAATTTGGTGAGAAAAGGATTTAATTGGTAATATTAGTGTCGAATTGAATTTAAATAAAAATGAGGGACTAAAAGTGAGATTTCTAGAAACTTAAAGGTATTCGGTGTAAATAATGTCATAAAGGGTGTAATGTGTAATTTTGAATATTTAAGAGCTTAATATGTAATTATGGATAATTTATTATTCGATTTGCATTTTGAGAAAAATAAGGACTAGTTTTGTAATTTCTGAAACTTTAAGGGGCTGTCGTACACTATATATATTTAAAGGGTATTTTCTGTAAATTGGTGAAATAAAGGGCTTGATGTGTAAGTGTAACTATGATAAGGGTTAAATTGTAATTTATATAATTATAAGGTTTAATTTGTAAATTAATTAACTAAAGGGGTGTAAATGGTAAATTGTGAAACTTAAAGGTTAAATGTGTAATTCTGGAAAACCTATGGGTTCGAATGGATAATTATGATACTTTTATTTTTAAACCTTCAACTTTGGTAAATTTACATTTATAACCCTAAATTATGAAAACTTGTCATATTTAACCTTAAACTTGTATAACTTGTTAAAATGAACATTATTTCCATAATAAGCCTAATTAATGACTTAACTTAATTTATATTTGAATATTGCTAATTATGGAAACTTACTAATTCTGGGAACCTGCTAAAAATAGAAAGTTACTAAATCTGGAAAGTTTCTTAAAATTGAAAGATGAACTAAAATAGTAAATTGAACTTGAACCTCTTTGTAATTCTGTCTTCTTCTCCTTTAGGTGTGAAGAAGGAGAGGCACTGATTTCTGTTCTATATTTTCCTTATTGTTCTGTTTGCTTGTCATAAGGTACAGATATTCTTCCCTTTCTCAGTAAGGGTGTTTTCCCTTTTTCTTAACTCTGATTTTGATCTTGTATTAAGATTCCCTGAGCCATTGCTATGTTCCCTTTGTTTGTGAACCTTTGATATGATCCTTTATTCTGTGAACTCTGATTTGAACCTGATTTATTTCTGAACCTCTGATATTTAACTCCGAGATATTTGACATGAACCTTTTGACATGAACCTTTTGGATTTATGTACTTCAGTTTATTTCTGTTTTCACTTCTGGCATAAGTCATGTTGACTTATTTTCCCTTTTATCATTAATGTTATTGATGCGTGCGATGTTTCGTTGCGGTTTAGCAGTATTAATGCCTACTCAAGTTTTAAATTTATATTTAGCCGACTTATCAATAACACACACACTTAACGAGCAGTGTACCCGGTCAGTATGAATATAATGGTAAGTAGAGTGTCGATCACTAAGAGTGGAACGTATTATCTCGTTATTCTAATCAGTATTTTAATATATTAAGTTAGCTATACAACCTAATCTAACGCAAGGGGGTTTCAGCCTGAGAGACTGGCACGATTGGTTGCAATTAAATAATAAACTAAACTAATAGGCACGAATCAGCAAGTAGCACACACGTACACAGATAAATACACGAGACAATAAGAAGACCTGTCCTGATAGATAAGTAGTTTGTCACTTGTTTTATTGCTAGTTTTATATGAAGTGTATAGTTTGATGCAACGCACCGAGATTAAGTCCTTTCTCGTTGGTTCTAATCTTATCGGCGAGTAAACCCTTAATGATTACTTATGACTATCCTATTTATCTTTCTTCCTACTTTTCTACAGACGATAGAATGCATAGGCGATCTAATAAATAGGCGAGGGCAGAGGCATGGCGACCCGATCAACGCTCAGCTAGACACAGAGGTTATCAATGCACTAATAAAAGTCACCAAAGACATCAACATATAAACTTTAATTAATGGGAAAACAGTTTTAAGGGAGTGCAATCTTTCCGTTGTCACATTACACAAGCCACCAATCCTGATGAATTAAAGTTTACTAACACAATAAAACAAAACTACTTAATGAATTAAACACATGCAGGACCTTCTTACAGCTCTTGTATCTTCGTTCAAGGTGTGTCTTGTGCTGCTGCCTTGACTGAATTCGTCCTAGGGTTTCTGTACTTCGGTCTCGTATATAATATATGTGCTCTCGAAATTCGTCTGGTCTTGGGGTATTTATAGTTTCTGTCTGAGGGTAAGATGCGGCGCATTGACTTAACTTCGCGTGGGGTCCAAGATTAATATATTCAGGAATATTCTGTCCTCTTGTATCTTGGATCGTATCTGGTGAAATCTTGATAGTGATGCGCCGTATGTAATAAGCAAGATGCGGCGCATCTGGAGCAGAATAGTCTTGATCTTGTACATTTCAGTAGACTCTTAACTTCTTGCATGTTTTGCTCCATAATTAGTCCAAAATCGCCAAGTTTCACCAAATGCTTGTTTTTACCTGAGAATTACAAAAGTAAACGATTAAGTATCAATTCTCACAGATAATATAATAAAACAAGTCAAATAAATAGGATAAATGATGGTAATAAAATGTACTTATTTGAGTTCATCAAATATCCCCCCACTTGAACTTTAGTTGTCCCCAAGTAAACCTTAGAATTAATCTTATGAAAATGTATCCTAAAAGATATTAGGATTTATTTTTATATTTAAGCATGTATTCATTTTTGTCATAATCACACAACCAAACGCTTAACGAATTAGAAGTAAAATAAAATATTTTGATAAAAGCAAATCTAATCGTTTAACTGTCCAGTCGTGACGAATATTCTATCATAAGCTTGGCAAGTATACATATCTCCCCCACTAAAGCCAAGGAATAACAAGTCTAAAGCGGTAAAAAGGGTTTTGAGGTTTAAGGGTTAATTATTCTCCTTAATCTCTATCGATCTCAAATTCTAGAACAGGCGACAAAATCACAAATACATGATCGAATCCACGAACACGATACTTGCAATTGCTCAAATCCTTAACTCGAATAGGCTAAAGATAGGTCCAAACTTTACCAATAATATTATATCAAAAAGGGCGACAAAATCATAAATACATAGCCGAATCCACGACTACGATACTTAAGATTGCTCAAATCCCTAATCTCAATAAATCAAAGGTTTGGTTGGATAAAGAATAATATAGGGTATGGATAATATTTGGGATATAAATTGGTGTAAAATGAAAAATAAACAAAACAAATAAATTAAAATCCTAAGTGTGGTTAATCACTATCCCAACCATCCCATGAATAAGACTCATATCATAGAATAACTCACGCTTTAACACTTGAAACACACGCTTTTAGGTAGACACGAATTATACTCAACAAGATCTTAATCAAAGAATAAACCTTAAGTTGGTGTTCCCATAACTGCCAACTCCCATTCAATCCATTAATATAATATACAACAACTAGTGGTGATATCGACCACTTAATACAAAACTTTACATAAGTTGGTTAAACAAACATCCAACTCTTCCTTTTTCTTTTTCTTTTCGATTTTGTTTTTTCATTTTTTTTTTTTTTTCATAAACAAAGATGTGTAAAATTTCACCACATCACTATAATGATAATTCTGGATAATTTTTCCATACTTTTCATGACTTCAGAAATAACGGTAATAGTGAAAGTAGTAAACACACGAAAAATAAACTCAAAGATATACAATATTTACTTTCACTCCAATTGCATTGTGCAATTTCCCGACCTAACCATAGATAATGAATTACGCACGCGAACACAGGTAATGTAAGGAAACACACTTTGCCTAAAGCAATTAACCAACCACGGATTTTAATCTACAGGGTAGGCTAAGGTGTAAGGGTGTAACGAAACATTTTAACAAAGGTGTAAGAAACGAAAGGAATGGCTCTGAGGGTTTTTCTAGGGGTATCTTACTCTAAAAGTGAGAGTAACAAAAGGGTTTTTACGGGGGTTAACTAACCAGTGTAGTTAGCTAATAACACATAACATATAAAGGCTTTTGGGTGTAATCCTAGAAGTTTACCAATTTAGACAATCATTCCAATTATATAAATAATACTTATTATGGTGGTCTCGAATAGTATACAAGCCAAGTTCTAAAGTTTACAAGTCACCGGCACACTCATAGATTTGTGAGTTTTGAAAAAAATCACAATTTTTGAAAATAACGTCATGTGTGCAGCTATGCAACTTAGACTTTAAACAAAAACATGCTAAAAATTTTAAATTTTTATATATTAAGCACATTTTAAGCATATTTTGAAAAGTTTAGGACAAGTAAGTGTTAAGTGTTCTAATTCTCCAATCCCCCCACTTAAGTTAAACAACGTCCTCGTTGTTTGTATCAAAGGTTAAAAACTGGAAAATAAAAGAATTAGAACAGAAAAACTCCCCTGAGATTTGCTCGGTATGATCCTCCATTATTTGTATAAGAGCAAAAATCATCTTTCTTGTGGATTAGAACGTTTAAGCTTCATAATAGATGTATCCACAGGAAATGCAGGAATCTATAATACCACCAAGGCTTTAAAACACACCTAAGTTAAGAAAGGTTCAAACTTGCATAATACATTAGTAGTTAGGAAAAATAAATCATAAAAATTAAAAATGAAAATCATCAGGTCAGTCGATGCGCCGTATCTTATGGAAGAAGATACGCCGTATCGAGCCTGGAATAAATACGGATCAGAATAGAAGATGCGTCGCATCCTTAACCAGGGATGCGCCGCATTAAAATAAACTGATAAAAAGTTTTAAAGTCGAAAATAAAAAATGTAGAAAAAAAAATAAAAAAAATAAAAAAATAAAGTAAGATATGACCATTGCAGGAGATGCGCCGCATCTTGGGATTGAGATGCGCCGTATCCTCTGCGGGCCTGAAACAAAAATAAAATAAAATGAAATAAAGGATAGGATGCGGCGCATGTGTTCACCAGCCAGACTGCTAACAGTCTGTTGTAATATGGCTCATTCCATGGTTCATCTCTCACATCCTCTCGTACTTTCATGCTGAACTTAATGCCAGTCTTTGTCAAGCATATTAAGAAATATAAACTGAAACATCAAATGCATAAATGAGAATATCGATTAGTACAATCCAAAAAGAATAATAATAATGTGCATGGAACAATGTCAATAAACACGTGGAGTCAAGAGATCAAGGGTCAGTGTGGTCGTGTGGGTGGGTCCCCGAAGTGCTGGCATCATCCGTCCTAGCCCGAACTCTACGAGTGTATGCAAGTGTCACTCCTGCAACATGAGCACCATCTGGACGAGTGTGGGTAATACCCTGCTGCTCCAAAAGTCGGCTCATACTCGTAACCAGCCACTCTGAGTCCCTCCTCATGCCATCTACAACGCCTCTCAAGGCTCTCAGCTCTCCCTCAACTGCCTCAACTCTCTGACTCACCGTGCGTACAGGGACTGGTGGGGGCACTGGTGCCTGTGGCTCCTCCTGATGGGCTGGAGCAGCAGCCGGAGCTCCCTAGGGAACTCCCTGCTCCGCCTCTGGCCCTGCAGCTCTAGCGGACCCCAATGCTACCCAAATGTAATCTCCCATAGCCAACTGGCATATCCGAAGTCTAACCAAGTAATCCCTGTCAATAACCGGGAGATGGGTCACCACAACCTCCAGCCCTGCTGGAATCTCCTCTCCAATCACCCCAAAATGGCGGGCCAGCCTAGAAACAAAATGCCCGCCAGTCATATGACTCCTCCGATCTCTCCCTGCAGCTGACCGGTGGAGGTAGTGTGCCAAAAAGTGGGGGATGTTCACCGACAACCCCTCATCCATGCTCCTCAAGAGGAAGAGGTCCAGAGTGGTCACCTTCTCAGGTGACTGACCTCTCCCAGCAATGGTAAGTGCTATCAGACGGTGGCACAGCCTCCTAATGGGCTCCCTGATCAAAGTGTAAGAGGGGGTAGAAGCAATGATGTCACCCCCCCGAAGAAATCCTGTCCCAGTAATCACCGAATAATGCCCTGTCAGGGACCGCTCTCAAACTATCATCCCAATATCTGGCAAACCCATCTGACTCAAGCTCCTCAACCGTGTGCAAACCCATAGATAAAATGAACTGTCTCATAGAAATCTGCCTCGGCACCCCACCCAGTCTAAACACAAGGGTGTCACCAATATCCAACCCAGTATCCGTCTCTCTGTAGTAGACCGTACTGAAAAACTCCATCATGAGCTCCCTTACCAAGGGCTCGTCAATCCTGAACAATCTCTCCCAAGCAAAGATCTGAATACCACCTCCTCATCATCACCAGTAACTACCATCTCCATCCTACGTCGTAAACTCTCAGCAGCATGTCCTTCCCCAATCAATCCCACATCAGCAAAATCCAAAACCTGGACCCTAAATATTCTCTTAAAGTAAATCGACTCTAGTCTCCGTAAGTAATCATCCAAAGTGGCTGGAGTCAGTCCCATATTCTCGAAACGTAGCCACTGATGTCTTTGTGCAGCCTCTGGTAATGCCATCTGAAATAAATTTTCAAAGTTAGTGAACAGTCTGCAAATCAGGTAGATACGGCGCATCTGATCTAATCAGTGCGGCGTATCTGCACAAAATATAAGAGATGCGGAGCAAGAAATGAGATACGGCGTATGGAGATGCGCCGTATCAAGATTAAGTAATACGGCGTATCTAGAATTTTATTAATTTGGTAATAGGTCGTTACGCCGCATCAATTAACCTAGATGCGCCGCATCTAAAAGCATATCAGTATAAAATAAAGGGGATCAGGCAGGCTTTTCAAGAATCCGTATCCGTGACGTAAACTTCCACTTAATATCACAGTATCACTTACCCAATATAACAGTTCTAAAAGCTCAGTACACCACTACTAATCCATTTTCCCACTAAAATTCAAAATCGAATTAAAAACCCAAATTTTCGTTCAAATCAAACTAGACCAAAAATTCGATGATTTACGCAAGTTAAATACGGGGGAGATCATCTAATACAATTCCTAATCATATCTCTATATCATTTAAGCCCTAATCGAATTAATCACATAAACCCTAATTTTCATATTAAACAAGATTAAATCGAAATAGAATAATTACCTTAATTGTATGATTAGGTGAAGGATAATAGATCGGATTAGAGGGTGGATTTTAGAAAAATGCTCGGAATTAGAGTGTAATTTTACTGTGTGTACGTTCTTAACTGTGTGAGGATTTTGTGGTAAAAATTTTAGATCCGGCGCATTCCCGTCGTATTTATAGGGCAAAACGATGCGCCGTATTAAAAAATGGGATGCGCCGTATCTATTTAATTTCGTTGACTAGTCAATGAGTCCTAGTTGGTCAGAGATACGGCGCTTGGGATATTTAGATCCGCCGTATCGCTATGTTAGTGAACGAAATTTAAATGAGGAACGTACCTTGGCCTCCACAACACAATTCTTTATACATCCAATTGGGGTTAAACGGTCACACCATATGATATAATTGAATTCAAAATAAGAGCAATAGGCATAAACGTTTTATTAATGATTGTAATCTTATTGTTTAGTGGATAAGGATTTATTCCGAGGTTAGGAACAAATATCGTTATTAAGCATACAAAATTAAGATTACAATTTGAATCAGACGTATAATATGGATAATAAAATTGAGATTATATTGTAGAGAACTTCCCTTTGGGCTGGTTGAATAATCGAAGAGGTTACCTGGAATTATATTTCAAGAATTTAAGACGTATAATGTTACCAGTATTGAGTTTTCCTCCACTTTCGTTGTCTTATGTTTGATCACTCCAGCTAGCGTCTCTTGGTTTGGTTCAGAACGTAATCTTTCATGGTGATGCTTGAGTATCCTTTATCCTGAAAATAAACAACTTGTGCACGAGAGTAGCGGACCGATCAAAGTAAATATCAAAAATCAACTATATTTATCAAATTATATTCGTCGTATTAACAAAGGTTAATGTGTCGTATTTTCGTTGCGTTTCAAAATATAAGATTTTTGATTCAGAAGATACGCCGTATCGACAGAGATCGATGCGTCGTATCTGTTTAATAATTCAAAAACTGTTTTTAATTAAAATAATAGATACGCCGTATCTGCTAAAGCAGATGCGTCGTATGGCGTTAACGTTTAGAAAAAAAATTTTCCTTAAAAACAGATACGCCGTATCTTGGGGAAAAGATGCGTCGTATCGAATTAATTAAACGCGTTGTATTTTATAAAAACTAAACGTAATACGCCGTATCTGAAAAATCAGATGAGCCGTATCGTTCGAATAAGCTCAGTACAACGATAGCAGAACACAGAAATTACGAAAAATAAAAACAAATAAAAACACAAACGAAAATAAACACAAATAAAAGCAAACAAATAACACACAAAAACAGAAAATATGCCAAATAATACAATGAATGCAAATTAACCTAATATACAACACAGTTAGCGGTTAGATTAAAAAAAATAAAAACCTAATTAAAATACTAATCAAATTAACAGATAATAACAATTCACTCCCCGGCATCGGCGCCAAAAACTTGATGCGTGCGATGTGTCGTTGCGGTTTAGCAGTATTAATGCCTACTCAAGTTTTAAATTTATATTTAGCCGACTTATCAATAACACACACACTTAACGAGCAGTGTACCCGGTCAGTATGAATATAATGGTAAGTAGAGTGTCGATCACTAAGAGTGGAACGTATTATCTCGTTATTCTAATCAGTATTTTAATATATTAAGTTAGCTATACAACCTAATCTAAGCAAGGGGGTTTCAGCCTGAGAGACTGGCACGATTGGTTGCAATTAAATAATAAACTAAACTAATAGGCACGAATCAACAAGTAGCACACACGTACACAGATAAATACACGAGACAATAAGAAGACCTGTCCTGATAGATAAGTAGTTTGTCACTTGTTTTATTGCTAGTTTTATATGAAGTGTATAGTTCGATGCAACGCACCGAGATTAAGTCCTTTCTCGTTGGTTCTAATCTTATCGGCGAGTAAACCCTTAATGATTACTTATGATATCCTATTTATCTTTCTTCCTACTTTTCTACAGACGATAGAATGCATAGGCGATCTAATAAATAGGCGAGGGCAGAGGCATGGCGACCCGATCAACGCTCAGCTAGACACAGAGGTTATCAATGCACTAATAAAAGTCACCAAAGACATCAACATATAAACTTTAATTAATGGGAAAACAGTTTTAAGGGAGTGCAATCTTTCCGTTGTCACATTATACAAGCCACCAATCCTGATGAATTAAAGTTTACTAATACAATAAAACAAAACTACTTAATGAATTAAATACATGCAGGACCTTCTTATAGCTCTTGTATCTTCGTTCAAGGTGTGTCTTGTGCTGCTGCCTTGACTGAATTCGTCCTAGGGTTTCTGTACTTCGGTCTCGTATATAATATATGTGCTCTCGAAATTCGTCTGGTCTTGGGGTATTTATAGTTTCTGTCTGAGGGTAAGATGCGGCGCATCTAGTAAGTAGATGCGGCGCATTAACTTAACTTCGCGTGGGGTCCAAGGTTAATATATTCAGGAATATTCGTACACCGCCAGAAGATGCGGCGTATCTTAATTCTTGGATGCGGCGCATGTCCTCTTGTATCTTGGATCGTATCTGGTGAAATCTTGATAGTGATGCGCCGTATGTAATAAGCAAGATGCGACGCATCTGGAGCAGAATAGTCTTGATCTTGTGCATTTCAGTAGACTCTTAACTTCTTGCATGTTTTGCTCCATAATTAGTCCAAAATCGCCAAGTTTCACCAAATGCTTGTTTTTACCTGAGAATTACAAAAGTAAATGATTAAGTATCAATTCTCACAGATAATATAATAAAACAAGTCAAATAAATAGGATAAATGATGGTAATAAAATGTACTTATTTGAGTTCATCAGTTATAGACTTATGATGTTTTGGATTGAATGCTTGTGATCTGATATGAAACCATTGTTGTGATATCTTTACCCTTGTCGGGTTGGGGTGTTACAATTTATAGTATCAGAGATAGGTTTCAGAAACCTTTAGAGCTTAGGCTTGACCTATGAGGATTTGGGTAGACATTAGGTTTCCTTTCGCGCACTCTTTTCCTGTTTTGCTCTGCCATATTTTCTTGATCTGCTCTGTCATATTCTGTTTGAGTTTGCTAATCATTTTCGTGATCGTTCAGATGGTGAATACGCGTTTTACCCAGTACACTGATGGACAGGATGGCCCTGATTTTGATGCCATGATAGCCGCTGCGATGGCTGCTGCTCTTCCTCAGTTGGTGACCCAAGTCACCAATAACATCAGAAATGGTGCGGGTTCATCAAGTGGTGGTGGTGGTGGTGCTCCACCCACTGCTCCACCTGCTGGTATTCATGTTTAGATCGAAAGGTTCAATAAGCTCAAGCCTCTATCTTTCAGGTCTGCTGCCACTCCCACTGAGACAGAGGACTGGATCACTCATGTTGAGAAGTTGTTTAGGGTCTTGGGTTGCGCGGATGAATTCAAGACGCGCTTGGCTACGTTTAAACTAGAGGGTGATGTGCTGAGTTGGTGGACAACGTATGTTCAGTCACAGGAAGAGGATTTCGCTGATACTTGTTCTTGGGAGGATTTTTGTGGCATATTCTATAAGCAGTATATTCTGGTGTCTGAGCAGCAGAGGTACGAACGTGAGTATGGGGCTATTCGTCAGTTGGATCGAGAGTCGTCTGGGGAATTCATGCAGAGGTTCATGAGGCTGGCTAGTTTTGTTGGACCAGAAGTTACGGGTAATGCTTATCGTCAGGCTAAACACTTTAAATGGGCATTGAAGAAGTGGGTGTTGGATCGTATTGTGAACACCGAGTATGAGGATGTTGCTGCAGTTGCGAACGATGCCCGCAACATTGAGATGTTGCATGCTGATGGAGGTTCGAATAAGAGAGACAGGGATAGAAATCGGGTGAACTACAGGGGCCAGGGTCATTAGGGCCAGAGTCAGGATTATAGGGGTCGTCAGGACCAAGGATATGATCAGAGGGGTCGTCAGGACCGGGGATATGATCAGAGGCATCAGGAGCACAGGAGTCAGGATCGGTGGGATTCTGGTAGGTATGGGAATGACCGGCAGGGTCATGGTGGTAACAACCCGCGTCGGGGTTCTCAGCAGAGTCAGCATAGTCGGGGTTCTGGATCGGGTTCTCAGAGGGGACTGACTGAGAGTTTACCTTCTCATCCTATCTGTGTTACATGTGGGAAAGGTCATTCCGGGGCGTGTCGTAAGGCTTCGGGTACTTGTTTCAGATGTGGATCGACTGAGCATCGAGTGCGGGACTGTCCTAAGCAGAATCCGGCACAAGCTGGGCATTATCTTCCTCCTCCTCCCCTACCGAATACAGGACGTCGATTTTTACCACACGTGATCAGGCGGCCAGCACATCAGGTACCATTACTGGCATACTTTATATTAGAGATCGTATGGTTTTCGTATTGTTTGACACTGGTGCTACTCATTCTATCATATCTGTAAACTTCACTAAGAAACTTAATCTGAAACCAACACCATTAACTAATCTCATATCCATCGCAACCACAATGAAAAACCAAGTAATTATTGATCGTGAATATGTAAATTGCCCTCTGCGCTTTGATGATTGTGTTCGTCCGACAACTCTGCTCCACATCGATATGATCGAATTTGATGTGATACTAGGCATGGACTGGTTGGCTTCTCATAGGGCTACCATTGACTGTCATGCCAGAAATGTGATCTTTGGCAGTGTTCATCATCCTGACTTTGTTTATCATGGTTCTCAACCTCTCAAGTCAGTTAAGATCATCTCAGCTATGAAAGCCAGAACTCTGATTTCTCATGGTTGTCTTGGTTTTCTGGCATCCATTAAGGATACCTCTCTGGAAGTTCCGAGCATTGATAGTATTTCTGTTGTTCGTGATTTTGCTGATGTATTTCCCGATGAACTTCCTGGCGTCCCTCCTGCTAGGGAAGTTGAGTTTGGCATCGATCTGATTCCAGGTGCCGAACCTATCTCCAAAGCTCCTTACCGTATGGCGCCCATTGAATTAAAGGAGTTGAAGGAACAGTTGCAGGAGCTTTTGGAGAATGGTTTCATTCGACCCAGTGTTTCTCCCTGGGGTGCACCTATGTTGTTTGTGAAGAAGAAAGATGGAAGCATGCGTCTCTGTATTGACTACCGCGAGCTTAACCGTATCACGATCCGTAACCGTTATCCTCTTCCGCGCATTGACGATTTATTTGATCAGTTACAAGGGGCGAAGCATTTTTCTAAGATTGATCTGAGGTCCGGTTATCACCAGCTTCGGGTGAGGGAGCAGGATGTTCCCAAAACCGCTTTCCGTACTCGCTATGGTCATTATGAATTTCTGGTTATGCCTTTCGGTTTGACCAACGCTCCTGCTGTTTTTATGGACCTTATGAACCGAGTATTCCATGCGTATCTCGATAAGTTCGTTATTGTTTTCATTGACGACATTCTGGTGTATTCAAAATCCGAGGAGGAGCATGAGCAGCATCTTCGGATTGTTTTGGAGATTCTTAGGCAGCAGAAATTGTATGCCAAATTTTCTAAGTGCGAGTTCTGGTTGAGTCAGGTTACTTTTCTTAGTCACATTGTATCTGCTGATGGTATCACCATGGATCCATCGAAGGTTGAGGCTATCACCAAGTGGCCGAGACCTACCACTGTGACCGAAGTGAGGAGTTTTCTGGGTCTGGCTGGTTACTACAGACGATTCGTTGAGGGTTTCTCACGTTTGGCTTTGCCATTAACGCAATTGATGAGGAAAGGGGAGAAGTTTGTTTGGTCTGAGGAGCGGGAAAATAGTTTCGAGGAGCTGAAGAAGCGTTTGGTGTCTGCTCCGATATTAACTCTTCCATCTGGTTCGGGTGGTTATCAGATCTATAGCGACGCGTCAAAGAAAGGTCTGGACTGTGTTCTTATGCAGTATGGAAAGGTGATTGCCTATGCTTCTCGGCAATTGAAACCCTATGAAGAAAATTATCCAACTCATGATCTGGAGTTAGCAGCGGTTGTTTTTGCATTGAAAATCTGGAGACATTACTTGTATGGCGAATCATGTGATATCTTCACTGATCACAAGAGTCTCAAATACATCTTTACTCAGAAGGAACTTAATATGAGACAGAGGCGGTGGTTAGAACTTCTGAAGGACTATGACATGAACATCCAGTATCATCCGGGTAAGGCTAATGTAGTTTCCGATGCTCTTAGTCGGAAGTCGGGTATGATTGCTAGTTTGGAGGTTGATCCCCGGGTTCTTAGGGATTTGGAGCGTTTGGATGTCGAGTTGTTCATACGGCGTGATGTTGGTTATTGGGCCAGTCTGAAGGTTGAGTCCAATCTCATCCTGAGGATTAAGGAAGCTCAGAAGGACGACGGTGAGCTTTGGTCTATTGTGCAGAACATTGAGGAGGGCAAGCAGTCCGAGTTTAGAGTGGATGATTTTGGCGTGGTATGGTTGGAGGACCGTCTTTGTGTTCCTAATGATTCCGAGCTTCATGAGGCTATTCTATCTGAGGCTCATAGTTCCCCGTTCACTATTCATCCTGGTTCCACCAAGATGTACAGGGATATTAAGCAGCATTTCTGGTGGAATGGTCTAAAGCATGATGTGGCTTCCTTTGTATCTAAGTGTATGACCTGTCAGCAGGTCAAGATTGAGCATCAGCGGGCTGGTGGTCTGTTGCAGCCGTTAGAGATCCCGACATGGAAATGGGATGAGATTTCCATGGACTTTGTTTGTGGTCTGCCTGTGACTCGTAGAAGACATGATGCGATTTGGGTGGTCGTTGATCGGCTAACTAAATCTGCTCATTTCTTACCCATCTGTATGACCTATAGTGTCAGTAGATTGGCAGAGATTTTCCAGCAGGAGGTTGTCAGATTGCATGGTATGCCTTCGTCTATTATTTCTGATAGAGATCCCCGTTTTACTTCGCGTTTCTGGAAAGGGCTTCATAAGACTTGGGGCGCTCACCTTAAGTTCAGTACTGCATTTCATCCTTAGACAGATGGTCAGTCGGAGAGGACCATTCAGACATTGGAGGACATGTACGGTCTTGTGCTTTGGAGTGGACCGTTAGTTGGGACGAGTATTTATTTTTAGTGGAGTTTGCCTACAACAACAGTTGGCACGCTAGTATTCGGATGGCTCCATTCGAGATGTTATATGGGCGCAAGTGTAGAGCGCCAGTTTGTTGGAATGAAGTGGGAGAGCGTGTTATTGAGGGTCCTGAGTTGGTTCAGATCACCAACGAAAAGGTGGCTGTTGCTAGAGAAAAGTTGAAGGAGGCTCATGCGCGTCAGAAGAATTATGCTGACAAGCACCGTCGTGACCTGGAGTTTAATGTCGGTGATCGGGTATTTCTGAAAGTATCTCCTTTCCGTGGTGTTAAACGTTTTGGGATCAAGGGCAAGCTTAGTCCTCGATTTATCGGACCTTTTGAGATTTTGGAGCGTATTGGGGAGGTTTCTTATCGGTTGGCTCTACCTCCTCAGTTATCGCACGTGCATAACGTTTTCCATGTATCTCTGCTGAGGGGATACAATTATCATCCTCTGCACGTGGTTTCTTATCCGCTTGATCAGATTCAGCCGGACATGTCCTTGTCCGAAGAGCCGGACGCTATTCTAGACCGCCAGGAGCGAGTCATGAGGAATAAAGTTATTCCGTTCTTAAAGAATCTTTGGAAGAATCACCCAGAGCGTGAGGCTACCTGGGAAACCGAGGAATCGATACGAGCTAGTTATCCACATTTCTTATTCTGATCTGGTATGTCCCTGTTCTGTTTTCCATTCTGTGTCATTTCTGATTCCTTGCAAATTTCGAGGACGAAATTTTTTTTAAAAGGGGAAGAGTTGTAAAACCCAAAAATCTAAAACATGCAAAATTACCAAATTGCCCCTGAAACTTTAAAATTCAATTAAAGCTTATTTAAAGTACCAAATTAATCCCGAATCTCTGGAAATGAACTACAAATCAAGTGAGATAATTTTGAGGCAAGCTTCTAACATTTTTACAATGTACAAAAATGTATAATTACACCCAAAATACACATGGGACGAATTTTATAATTAAAATACATAAGATATAATTTTTATTATTTAAAAACATTTAAACCACAAATTAATTAAGAAAATCACTTATAAATGGAAAACTGATTTTTGGTCAATGAGATACCGGTTCTTTAGGCCATTCTCCCCCCCCCCCACCCATAGCTCAGCATTCCCATACATAACCAACCCATGATTTTACTTTCTCATTAAAACCCTAAAAACTAAACCGATACACACAAAAATCAACACACACTCAATCCGATTTTTCTGAGGTGAAGAGGCATTTTTCTGGTGATCTTTCAAGTGCTAAGAAGGTGGGAAAAATAGCTACACAGTTCTGGGATCGCTCGTTTGATCGTGGTGAATTTTGGTGTCGAAAATAGTGAATCGAGAATCATAAAATCACACTGCTTGGTTCTTTCATTCTATAATCTTTCTGGTATTTTTCTAACACTTTTCTCATCACATATAACGTATATAAAATGGTAGAATCAAAGCATGCACGCCATTTTGATCATATGATAAATTACGAGCTATAAAACCCTAAAAACGTAATCGGATCATATATAATGCTTGTGATTTTTATGAGTCTTGTATATATTTTTCATGAGTCCTATATGCATCATATAATAGCAGAAAAATGGCCTTTCGAATTGTTAGAGCTTAAATCATGGTTTTTGAATTAATTGGGTTTATCGGATTTTACGAGAAAATGAGGAGAAATATGGAAAAACCTTAAAACTGATTGAACTAGGGTTTAAAATGATGAAATCTGGAAATAAATGTTGTACTATGATGATATAATGATTGTATAATGATTGGGGTAATTAGGGCAGAGTTTTGTGAATATTAAATGTATACCAATTGATAATTAAAACCTAAAGGGGGTGTTTTGTAATTCTTGAAACTTGTGGGATATTTTTGTAATGTTATATAGATCTGGGATAATGTATACAAATTATAACATGGGGGTCCTATATGTAAATTTGGCGAGAAAAGGATTTAATTGGTAATATTAGTGTCGAATTGAATTTAAATAAAAAGGAGGGACTAAAAGTGAAATATCTAGAAACTTAAAGGTATTCGGTGTAAATAATGTCATAAAGGGTGTAATTTGTAATTTTGAATATTTTAGAGCTTAATATGTAATTATGGATAATTTATTATTCGATTTGCATTTTGAGAAAAATAAGGACTAGTTTTGTAATTTTTGAAACTTTAAGGGGCTGTCGTACACTATATATATTTAAAGGGTATTTTCTATAAATTGGTGAAATAAAGGGCTTGATGTGTAAGTGTAACTATGATAAGGGTTAAATTGTAATTTATATAATTATAAGGTTTAATTTGTAAATTAATTAACTAAAGGGGTGTAAATGGTAAATTGTGAAACTTAAAGGTTAAATGTGTAATTCTGGAAAACCTATGGGTTCGAATCGATAATTATGATACTTTTATTTTTAAACCTTCAACTTTGGTAAATTTACATTTATAACCCTAAATTATGAAAACTTGTCATATTTAACCTTAAACTTGTATAACTTGTAAAAATGAACATTATTTCCATAATAAGCCTAATTAATGACTTAACTTAATTTATATTTGAATATTGCTAATTATCGAAACTTACTAATTCTGGGAACCTGCTAAAAATAGAAAGTTACTAAATCTGGAAAGTTTCTTAAAATGGAAAGATGAACTAAAATAGTAAATTGAACTTGAACCTCTTTGTAATTCTGTCTTCTTCTCCTTTAGGTGTGAAGAAGGAGAGGCACTGATTTCTGTTCTATATTTTCCTTATTGTTCTGTTTGCTTGTCATAAGGTACAGATATTCTGCCCTTTCTCAGTAAGGGTGTTTTCCCTTTTTCTTAACTCTGATTTGATCTTGTATTAAGATTCCCTGAGCCATTGCTATGTTCCCTTTGTTTGTGAACCTTTGATATGATCCTTTATTCTGTGAACTCTGATTTGAACCTGATTTATTTCTGAACCTCTGATATTTAACTCCGAGATATTTGACATGAACCTTTTTACATGACCCTCTGATACGATATCTGACTCTGACCACGGTTTGATACCCGAGCCAACTAACTAGGCATGAGGTGTTCATGTCCTTGTCATTGATGCACCGATGGCTTGACTCTAGGGTAGGAGAGAGATGACCTATCCCGTCCCTGATTTTATCTGTTATGTAGGAGTAGACTCTGGCCTACTGGGGCGTATGGATGCATCCTAGATTTGTTCTGTCTCTGTTATCTGTTATTATTTACTGTTTACATGTATACCTCTGGTGACTGATGGTGTGTGCGATACACGTCTTTCACACCTCTGGGAGCTGATCACTCCATATATATTTGATACATGAGGACACCCCTCATATTATCTGGTTACTTGAGAGGCATCCCCTCTGGATTACTGATATGGCTATATGGTTATGATATCTCTGTTTTCTAGGCTCGTGGTGGATTACTGTTCCTTTACTTTATCTTTACCTTTACTTTTCTTTACCTTTTACCCTTTATCCTTATTCATCTCTGCATTCTGATTATGTCTGTTGATCTGTATTTTTGATTCTCTGTACTTGTATCCGTTACTGCTTTGTTATTATTATATCTGTTCACTGATCTCTCGTAGCTCAGCCGCATTTCTTTTCCTGCGGCAGGTACTTAAGCCAGGAGCTGGGTTTTAGCTTTGGGATGAGAGCGACTTGTGTGAAGCTTAGACTTTAGACATTCTAGTTTTACCATTTGGATTTTGATTCTGTTATGCCATTGTTTGGGCATTTTGGATTTATGTACTTCAGTTTATTTCTGTTTTCACTTCTGGCATAAGTCATGTTGACTTATTTTCCCTTTTATCATTAATGTTATAGACTTATGATGTTTTGGATTGAATGCTTGTGATCTGATATGAAACCATTGTTGTGATATCTTTACCCTTGTCGGGTTGGGGTGTTACATACGAATTATGCATAAACCCTAGATCTAAAACAAGCAATTGTGGCAAATCTAACCGTTGGATTTTAAAATCCGTTAAAACCGTTGTTTATAATCATATGTTAAGCATAAATTTACTCACAAATTCGAAAAATCTTGATCGGATATACAGGTTTGATTCTAGCCATGGATGAAGTGGTTGAGAGAATTTACTGCGGTTGTTGTGATGTCAGATGAGAAGTTAATGTGCATTTACTCCTTTTTCTGTTTTTGTTTAATCTTTACTAACCTTTTTCCAACTATACAATTTTAGTCCCCTAACTTTGTGATTTCGACCTTAACACCTTATACAACTAACTCTAAGACTTAGCAATTTTGGCACTACACTTGAACAAAATAACAATTTCACCACCACTTCTTTTAGCAACAATATTTAGAAGAAAAAATATGCAAGTTCAAAATTTTGGAACAATTATCTGTCTCCCCTCAACATTTGTTCAAAAATAATTGTTAACGGTTTAAAATGAACAAAGTGTTGATGAATGGTTTTGTACTTGCATTTTTTAAAAAAAAATATCTTTTTTTGTTTTTATCAAAAATATTTACAAAGATAGTTTTGATATTTGACTCTAATTAATTGTTTTTGAGAAAGTTTTCCAAATCATCAGGAGTCAAACATCGCATACCAATTTGGTGAACAAATCCGCCAATTGGTGTTCAGTATCCACAAAGTATAATTCAACTGTACCCATTTTGTAACCACTGTGAAAATCCCGCATTAAAAAACTATATTACTGAAATACTTATCCTTTTCTACGTGTAAATTTTTTTTATTTGATTTATTATCTGATTATAACTATTATCTTATGTGACGTAGATCACATCCTCTATAAACGTGCTCGCATGCAACCTAACCTCAACGTACTTAATGTTATTTTAGATAAACATTTTCATATAAAACTTTATAATATCTCATTTGCCATTTTACGTTAAATTGTTAACGTACGTATAAACTAAACGTTTCTTATCCAATAAGAGTTTCTATAAAACCCTAAACTATCATAACAACAAATGTAAGTAACAAAACCCTAATAATACTAAAGTACAACTCATTCAACTAAGGTACAAGCATCTAAAGCACTAAAACCCTAATTCCATTTTAACTCCCGATAAAACCTTAATTTCATAAAACTATGATTTTATGTATTAAATTTAAAAACCCTAATTTATTTATAAGAGATTTTTACAAAATCCTAATGTACAAGTCACTTAAAGCCAAGGTACAAGTCTTTTATGCATAAAACTATATATTTATAAAAACCCTAATAAAACCCTAAATATAATTATTTTAAAGCACAATTTACAAGTCTTTCATACACAAGCTTTAAAATTAAATTTTTCTAAACTCACTAAATATAAGTACAAGTCTTTAAAACCTAATTTACAAGTT
This sequence comes from Artemisia tridentata subsp. tridentata, assembly GCA_021014915.2. NCBI lineage: Eukaryota > Viridiplantae > Streptophyta > Magnoliopsida > Asterales > Asteraceae > Artemisia > Artemisia tridentata. The sequence continues at coordinate 263,831,564 of CP139509.1, forward strand.
CCTAATGCACAAAATCCAAAAATTACATTTCTATACTTGTAAACCTAATAAAAGCAACATATAATTTACATAACTTAAAGAAACCTTAAAAGCATATTTTTCTCATTTCTTAAATCCATGAACCACTCTCCTAAGCTTATAGTACAACTCTCTTTATCACAAACCATTCTCTTTTCCATGTCTATAAAATTCGATCCCTACATATTTATGTAAACCCTAGATATTTTTTCGACATAATAAATACTTAAATTAAACCTTAAACCTATCTTGTTACTCTTCCTAAACCCTAAGTACAATTACCTTTAGTCAAGTTACCACTAAATGAAGCCATTTAAATTTCATTTCCTTTACTAAGTTCGATCCTAGTTCAAACTAAACCAAACTAGTTTCTTAAATAACTTCTACCCCATATGTCCCCTCCTAAGTCCCTCATACCTTAATTAATATAAGTAGATAACTTGTATGGTGTTTAAAACAAACGCATCACCCCTATCCCATAACTACACGACATTTCCCTCTACTCCTCACACATGGAACCAATAAGATTTGAACACATCATCGTGTTCCCTTTGTGCCATGCATAGAACCTTAAAAACCCTAAACCATTTCCTCTATAAATATCAAACCAATTTCCTTCCCTCCCTTCAAACCCTAATCGACATACCCTCAAACACAGTCTCAACCTTCAGCCCTACTGATCAACAGCCCAAATATAAGCTAAAAAAGATCCTAGGAAGCCTAAGGAAGAAGAGAAATTAGGGTGTTTCACTTAGGAGCCAAGTCGACTCATATATTCCATAATCGACCAAAATAACTAAGTGAGTATTCTAACTCTTTTTCAATACTTTTATATACTTCAAACATACTTAAAAATATCACTACATAATCTCTAATGAAAGCTATAATCGAAAACTAGTTCATCTTTTCTTTTCTTATCCTGTTCGAACTAGAAACCAAACGCCCTTAAATATTTTTTTTTTGAAAAACCAATCAAGAAATCTTAAAACACTCTGGAAATAGATTAAGCATGATTATTACCATGTTAACGTACGTTAAAAACTAGTTAGAACCCTTGAGAATGAAAAACGCAATCTCTTTTCTCTTTTCTATTACTATCGCTAAAACAGCTTCAGTGACCCAACTTTGGACTAACTTTTCGACTACTAAATGAACCCAATAAAATCTGGATTTTGGCCAAGTTATTGACTACATAGCTGTCTAATTTTAGAAAGAACAACATTGAAAAATGATAAACCTATCAGAAACTTATTGAGTCTTAAAATCTACTCTATCGCTAGACAAAAACAAGAAATTTTATCCTTTTCAGTTTTTCTGTCAAAATAGTATCCTACTTGACCAACTTTGGAAATTAATTTCGACCCTTAAATGATTTCTAAAAATTATGGATTTTTGCCACATAAGAGACCACCTACCTAGCTAACCATACGAAAAAGAATTTCATAAAAAGATTGAACGGTTAAAAAGTTATTCAAACCCAAAGACTGCCCTATCGCTAGACTAAAAACCCACTTTTCATTTAAGAAACTTGGTCATAATAGAGACCACCCAACTAGTTTCATGTAGGAAAAAGAATAACTAAAAAAGCATGCCCTCGCCTCGCTTTTATCTCGTCCCAAAACTGCCCTCTTGATCACTATTTTGAGCGCAACCTTTTATTTGATTCGAGTTATAAACTCGAATCAAGGATTAATATTTGGTAAAAATGATGTTTATAAGATAATAATAAGTAGTATAAAAGAAACATAAAAAGTCTTGTCTTTTCCCATAAATTATAACGCGTTTTATAAAACAAGGATGTCGGGTGTAACGTCTTGGGAGTCTCAAGGGTATTTAATTTCGAGACTCTAACTAGATTTTATAACATGGATTTAATTTAATATCGACTTGCAACTCAGTGTAAAAAGTGTCAATTTCGAAACTGTAGGGTATAAACTATCACTTGACCAAAGTTGAGGGGTAAAAATTGTCATTTACCAAAAGTTCAAGGGTAAAAGTTGTCATTTTCCAAAAGTTCAAGAGTATAAACTTTCAATATATGAAACTCTAAGGGCAAAAACATAACATTTCATAATTATTATTATTATTATTATTAATATATATAATCCGATTTAACTTTGAAAATAATAAACGTAATACGTTTATATCAATAACCAACGAACGAGAGATATATTTAACGAACCGATGAATGAACAAAAACATAAAAATGTAGAAATACGATAAATCTTATAACTTTTGAAGAGACTTCATGTTGTCTCAAAATTAACATTTAATCGACAACTGAAAACGTTACAAAACGGATAATAAAACTTTTGCGTGCCGGAGACGTTTATCAACTCTGTTTAACTTTGTTTTCCATCCAGACTATCAAGATGAGTTCGTAGTCCCACTTTTTATTGCGTTTTCCAAATTTGTGGGGAGATACATGCTTCTAAACCAAACACAAGTATTTTTCTGTATGCTTTCCTGATTTATATTGCTTAAGATTAACTGTTGCCTATTTAAAGACCCTCTATCATGAACAATTAATCACTTTCGGGTGAGTGCGAATATAATGAATAGATCTATTGGGTTGACAACCCCTTTGTGTTGCTGGATAAGTGACCCAATGAATTTTATTTGAAAACGTTTAATAAAGAGTTTCAGGCAGACTCCTACTCGAGGGCATAATTGCTACATTTAATTATGTAGTGATTTACATCATTAGCTTATAACTATGATGTCCATCGTGTTAACGTCTTGCGATTCATGAGACTTAGAGCATTATATAACGAACTGCGATATAACTGATTTCTTTTTATTTAGCTTATGTTCAACTGATTATAACTTTAAACGCTATGGATTCACTCAACCTTTGTGTCGAATTTTTAGCATGTTTTATCTCAGGTAACTAGAAATATGACTTTGGCACGGAGTGGCTGTGGACTTTCTTTTTTTAATAAGAGTGTCCACTATGTTATCATTCAACAAATAATGTAACTTTTATAACGTATTTCTGAACCTCCCTCTGGGACCTATATTATGTTACTCTGATTTAATAAATGAATGATAACAATTTTATTTAAAACGTCTCTTTTCGAGTCGTTTTCTATTCTCATGACTGTGAACCTTGAAGTAACACCCCAAACTTATATTCCGCTGCGTATATCGAAAACAGGGGTGTTACAGATTGCTATCAGAGCTCATGGTTATAGAGAACCAAATGTTTTCAAACATTGGACTATAACCGCTTTTCACAAAAACTTAACCAAAGTCCTCCGTGCCACAACGCCTCTGAAACGTTCTTTAGATATAATTTATTGTTAATCATTTAAGTTGCATAGTGAAATATTTATAATTATCGGGTGGTTACAGGGTTATGGTTTCCCCTACTCATTCTATAACTCTTATGTCGGACTCGGATACCGAAAACATCGCGACTGTACCAGGAATTTCAGGAACGTTTCTTAGAAATGGAAAATGCACAACTGAAACTTGAGACTGAAATTAAGCATCTACGTCAAGGACGTAACTGATCTTAAAGTCACATGTATCGTTGTTGTAAACCAAATAGTATTTGGTTAGTATTTCTTGTACTTTCTAAATAAGCCTGAAGCTTTCAGAGTTGTAATCAACCTATAAATCTATAACAATCTACTTCTGTTATATATTTTCTGTTGTGAACAGACTCATTCCATTATGTCTTACTATGATGCTGTGCATACATGTAATGACTACTCATGACCATATACCAAAAATCTCACCATTTATTACTCCCCATATTGGACAAATGATTTCCCGCAACCCAAACCACACTCTAGACAACAGTTCCCTTCCCTACCTCCAAACATAGACAACCGACCAACTGGTAACATAACAAGAGACAGAAACTAGGACCACTATTGACAACAAGGAACCCAAACATTCACGCTAGAGACAGAAAATCCTTTACCTACCACATGGAACATTAATAAAAGACCTTGTATTAATTGTTTTGTGTAAAAACTATCGATCAAGTTATTAATATCATGTAATTTTCAGTGATTATGCCTAAACCTACCATGACTTTATCTAGGATTATTGTGATTCCCTATACCTACCAAGACTAGGCTATAACTGTTGAATCCCCTAAGATAAATTTCAGAAGAAAACTTGATGAATGAAGAGAAAGTTGCTGAATTTCAAACAAATTAGTTTATTCCTTAGACAGTTTCTATCCAAGAGTTAATCATTTATCTACGATATTAATCAGACATATCGTAATTTATTGATTCTCAAATTGGATATAACTTCGCATTATGACCGCCTACTAGGACTAAGTAAAGTCAAATTAGGTTGAAAGCTTCGCGAATATTAGACCAACATATCATGACTAAACCTATCGTCAACTGTGTCCTAGGAATTAAGCAAAATAACCAAAAGCGAAAACTTGATGATAGAAAGACCATCACCTTAACTTAAGAATTTCTCAACCTAGGAATTAAGCGAGATGCCACGCCTAAGAAAAAATTCCCTTAAGAGAAAGCTCGATGATAGGAAAACCACAATACAAATTGGAAAACCAAGACTAGTTAAAAAGAAAACTAGAACTCATTAAGATCCAAACCATGTCAAAGAATGAATTTAGAATTTAAGCAGAAGATAAATCCCTGTAGTAGATAAATAAATTGAAATTTAGAACTCACTAAGTTGTAATTCCTTTTGAATCTTTACCTTAGTTACAATGGATGTAACCTAAGTGTAATAACTACCTTTCCACCATATAAAGCCTTCATTTTCTGTAATAATCACAATCTACATTTAGTTTTCAATATCTACTCTATTCCTCCTTACCCTGTTCATAGTTAGTACCTAGCAAAACACTAGCATACCATTAGGAAATTTGACTGATATTATCTTGACGGAACAAAAGACTATCCCCACCCTGTAGGAACCTTGGACAAACCCTAAGATTTAATTTAAGGATGTTCCATTAGTACTCTAGGAAAACTCTAACCCATCACTATAGTGTGGACTAAAATTTTCTTATTCTTTTTGAAAAATAATTATGAAATTATTTTATAGAAACAAAGCGTTGAACATCATCTAAAACTTTTTGAAAAAGAATAAATATCACATGACTGATCCAAATATCACATCATTTGGTCCTCAATTATACATAGCCTGATCAACTATGTATAATTTAAGAAGAATCATGTAATAAATTGCACAGTTATCTTTTCAGATTTTCTACTAACAATTTTCCTTCAAAAGCAAAATATTGAAACAAAGTAAATTGTTCATTAAATGATTTTTGATTTAATACAATAGAA
>CP139509.1:263836972-263893298 GCA_021014915.2 Artemisia tridentata subsp. tridentata
TTAAGACATCGGTAAGTAAAGCGTTTGGTTAAGTCAAATTATTGATACTCTCCGCTATTTAATTTGTTACATCAAGGTTACTTGAATTACTGTAACACAAATAATAGAATTAGAAAACTTAAACCGAGCATACAATGGCTTTATGTTGCTTTAACAAGAAACCTTAAATCCACGCGTTTGATCACATTCTCCCATCGATTACACGCATTTTGTAGACAACACATAATTTCACGACCATGTGTTTTACCTTTGACTGAATTAGTTTTAAGAAATGAAAACTCATCAACTTCAAATCAATGGTGGGGTCAATGCCAACATTGACTCCAAAGCAATAGAAAAGACATTTAATGCATTTAATGCTTAACTTATTTAATGATTAAAGTCTTTGTTAAAAAACTAGGGTTTTTCTAACTTGTGTCATAGGGGCACAAGTTAAGCACACTAAAAGTACACAAGGGCCCACGAAAAAGTACACAGGGACCTACATAAAAATGTACTTTTATGTGGGTCCTTGTGTACTTTTGGTGTACTTTTAGTGTGCTTAACTTGTGCCCCTATGGCACAAGTTAGAAAAAACCCTTTAGTTGGTTTACCCATTTCTCATGCTCTAAGTTTATAAAGTCCATTTATGTTTTATGTACTTTTTTTCCGGTCTTTATATGCAATCTGCACCAATAAAAAACAAACTGATTATGCATAACCTCAATACTCATTATGCATTATATACTTTTTCATGTATACTCATTCTGCATAACTAAAAAATTAAAAATATTATGCATAATAAATCAAAAGTTTATCATCTGTACGGACGGCATAATACACTAAAAAAAAAAAAAAAAAAAAAAACTAGTAGTGCTTATATTAACACTTAGGCATCTGTTTTCACACTCTTGTGATTGTGTGAGATAGGAGTGATAAGAGTATTAGCTAATCTTGATTTGTGGGAACTAGGATATTGCCTAACTTTATGATGATGTATACAGAGGTCACCTCATACTATAATTTTTTTAAGGTCAACTATCTGTTTAGGGGGTGTTTGGAACTTTGGATTAGCTTGGCTTATTTGGATTTGGGAAAACTCATAAGCTCAATTTTTTTTATGGCTTATGATATCAAGGTGATCTTATGGCTTATTTATGTATAATAGCTGCTCATAAGCCCAAAAAAAATGAACCTATGAGCTTTTTTGAATTCAAAATAAGGCCATAAGCCTGGAACATATGCTAATCCAAACATCCACTTAACTATTTTAGTTAGGACTACCCAACTATTGAAAATACTTTCATAGGTGTCCCAAGCATATATCCAGTAACCTTTAGACTGTTCGATATCTTTTTTTTTTTTTTTTTTTTTTTTTTTTTTTACTTTACTTTACATAATAGAGAAAGTTACCAAATATATATTTGTCTTTTATAAAGATTGTGATTCTATTTGGCCCTTCCATATAGTTTTTTGCCAGATTTGGCATAAACGAAACCAAATACATATTTAGGTGTCATTTGAAGCATTTTTAATAGTTGGGTTAAAAGTTGAATACTCGGGTAATTATCCCTATTTATTATTGTATATACATCATACTACACAGAAAATCTCATGTTAATGTTGGAACAATTGGACATGCTGATCACGGGAAAAGAACACTAACTGCTACAATAACAAAGGTTGCCTTTTTTATGTGTACATGTCATTTATGTTATCTACCTGTATAGTTTGCTCTTTTGTTTTTGGCATTTTATACATTAGAATAGGTAATGACATACATAACTAAGTTAAGTTTTTCATTAGGTGGTGTCAGATGAAGGGAAGGCTAATGCTATTGCATTTGATGAAATCGACCAGGATCCTGGAGAGGGGTTGGTTAAATACTATTTTTATCTGTGTATCATCTAGTTTCTAGTTCTATCCATGGGTGGCTCAACAACTTGAGTTTCTTTTGCTGTGAATATGCAGGTTTGTGCGTAGTACGAGACAGCCCAAAGGCGTTATGCTCATATCGATTGTACTGGGCATTCTGACTATGTTTTGGTAGGATGCATGATTATATTTTAGTGTTTAATGCAAATGCACAAGTTATTTGAATGGATACAAGTTGTTACATTGTTTACTGAGGTTGTTTTTAAGTCGTTCGTCATAGTTTTTCTAGCCTCGCAAAATGTTGGTTTCATAATTATGTGGATCTGACTTATTGTCATTATCAAGTGATATTGCATTCCCCTCATATATTTTGCAGTTCTTAATGAATTTGCTTAATTTCTAGAACATGATCTACGGAGCTTCCCAAATGAATGGAGCGATTCTTCTTGTTTCTGCTTTTGTTGGACTAATGCCTCAAACAAAGGAGCATATCCTTCTTGCGTACCAGGTATTCTCTATTCTTAGATTTGTCTCGTTGCCCATAGATTGGGTGTGACAATGTAGTATTGGGTCTATGTTATCCCTTGTTGATGAATATTATTTCCTACTCTTTTTTAATAGGCAAAACTTGTCAAATTACAAGCTACAACAGGGATTTGGTACCTATCACCTAGTCAAAATTGGTGAAGAAAAATTAGGATTTTATGCTCGTATGGGGCACATAGTGTATGTTTGGAAAAAGTTATGGTCTATGAGTTGTAGCTTAGTTGTTTCGAAAAGTTAAGGCGAGTTATGGTTGTGAGCTATAGTTGGTAGTTTGATAGAAATATTTGACAAAAGTAGCTATAGCTCAAAATTGTAAGAAGGCATTTGTTAGGTACGTGACTATTGTGGAGGGTATTTTGGTGATTTTTATTTCAAAAGCTCCAATTTTATCAAAGTAAAAAAGCTTCAGCTTTCAAAAGCTCCTAAAAATCATACGACAAACATAGCCTTAGTGGTTACTTTTTGAGCTTTTCCTGTCTATTCCTGCCCCTGACCCCTCTGGTTTAGGGGTGTGCAAGGATATCGATAATCGGATAATAGAGTACCTATTTGGTGGTTTGGTGTCGGCTTGATCCCAAATCGGATCGTGAACCAGAATCGAACTTTTGGACTAGTAATTAGAGTTTAGTTCCAGGCTTAAATGATATTGTTTTATTAAAATAAAGAAAAAAAAAATCTGGTTTGGAACTTATTATATATTATTGCAGTTTTACGGTTTCTGATAGAGTTTTGGGCACCCCTGCTCCGGTTTTTCGGGGCATGCCTTGCTGGATCCAACCAAAAACTTCAGCTGTGAAATGGTAGGCCTGTGGTTACAGTTCTATTTGTGTCGAAGTTTATCTATGTGTCTAATATATGGTTAGAAAGTAAAACTGACTGGAACATGAATATAACCAATAAGACATCCATTATAGCAAACATTTTTGGATGATACTAGTAGTAGTCATCAGGAAACTGAAACCCTTGTCTATTGTACTCTGCAGGTGGGTATGCCTTCTCTTGTTTGTTTCTTGAATAAAGTTGACACGGTCGACGACCCCAAGTTAATAGAACTCTTGGAAGTAGAGCTTCGAGGTAAACTTGATCATTAATGCCACTATATTTTTACATGTTAGCATTTAGACTTTGGTTATCTACTTTATGAAACTTTTTATGTGTCTCACACAAGCTTGTAATTTTGGCAGAGCTTCTTAGCTTCTAAAAGTTTCCAGGTGATGAAGTTCCAATTGTACGAGGTTCTGCCTTGTCAGCTTTACAAGGAAATAATGATGAAATCGGAAAGAAGGCTGTTCTGAAGCTGTTGGAAGCTGTGGATACTTACATTCCTACAACTGGTCCCCAAAATGCAAAGCCATTTTTAATGCTGATAAAAGAAGTTTTCTCCATTAAGGTATCTATATATTAAGAGTTGGCTCTTTTGCTGTCAACCTCCAATGTTTCTCATATTAATGAGTTGTAAATATACTGAACATTAATGCTACTGAGATGCTTTATATTGTGACCATTTAGACTTGATGTGCCTGCCGTAAAACTTTATGCTCAAAGGGACGCGGCAGTGTTGCCACCGGTCGGATTGAGCAAGGCCTAATTAATGTTGGCGAGGAAGTTGAGATCTTGGGCATGGGCCAGGTGAGCATCAAATATATAACTTGCTTTCAACTTTTTTGTAATCTACTACATCCCTCGGATTTTTTACCATTACATGAAAGTTATTTCTATAGCGGTAAAATGGACCACGCCATACAAAAATTTATATCACCATTTAACTTGCTTTATAAGGTTACTTACGTATATTAATAAAACAAATTTGTCTTACGTGCAATGACAAAACGGTTTTGTTACATTTGGTGTACTTAACCCTCTTATTAAAACACATACGGATAATAGGCTTGGCATAGGAGTGGACTAATATATTCTGCTATTTTGTCTTCAAAACCAAAAAACTACTGTTAGTAGTATAGAGACATTCAATAAAATCTTAGATCACGCAATGCTGATCAGAGCTTCTGTATAAGGTTGACTGCAATGTTTCCTCTTTTCCTGTGCTAGGCTGGTGATAATGTGGGTCTCCTTTTAGAAGGCGTAACTGGTAATGACGTTCAGAACGGACATGTTGTTCTTTTAACTTAGTATCACGTCAGTATTTACTAAGATATTAAACCTTTTGGCTGGTATGGAATCATCAGTAACTCGGCATAGATGAATCTTGATATATGTTGCTTTAAGAAGGTGATTGCAAAGCCTGGTAGTGCAAAAATGTTCACAAAATTTGAATCTGAGATATATGTTCTTACAAAGGAAGAAGGTGGACGTGGAACCGCGTTTTCAAACTACCAACCTCAATTCTACTTAAGGACAACACACGTCACAGGAAAGGTCGATTTTCCCAAAGACATTGACATGGTTATGCCAGGGAACAACGTGACTGCCGCTTATGAACTTAACATACCGGTTGTTCTTGAACTGTTGAACAAGGTGTGTATAAATGCATACTATGAAATATATGCTTTTTCTTGACAATTTCCGGATTTTTTGTTTGGTGAATATGCTTAAGATTGGATGATCGATTCTGATTTCTTTGATACACAGGACGCAGATTTGCCCCGAGATAGGAAGGACGCATAGTCAGTGTTAGAGTAGTTTCAAAAACGATAAGTTGAGATATCAGCACATAGGGAATGTTGTAAACCTATGTAACTTATTTCCTACCTTAAGCTTTGGTGAATAACAGTCCGTCACTTCTACTACAAGATTGTTGTTTATTTCGAGAACTAATTATCTAAAAGTGTGAGTAGAGTTTCTCTTCATACTGAAATATTAGGTAGGACAGTTATCTTAGATCAGTGTTAACTTTATTTTGTAAGAATTGGTAATGGCAAAATTTGAGTTCTGAATCGATCCAACATAATATTGCATTTATTTGTAGAAAAAAAGCAAAGGCTTTTGCCAAAAAAAAATAAGGGTCCAATTTGGTTTGTAAGTAGGATTGGAATTAGATTTGGATTTGATATATGTTTGAAAGAAATTAAGGAGAAAAAAAACTAATTAACATTTAAATTAAAAGGGTTTTGCTAATCACAACCCTATGGATATGGTTGTGTGTTTAAGTCCCATCATTTGTGTAAAATAACATTTAATGAACTCGTTATTCCATACTTATACCATTTTTATGATTATAATTATAGAAAATGTTGTTAAATATGAAATATGTGATGTTAATTAAGTGTTATTTTTCAATTAAAGAAAGCATAAACACAACTCATAAGGTTGTGGTTAATTATATATATATTTGGGCTAATTCCATATATCCTCATTTAAAACCCTTTAATGTCATATTTGTCCAAGAGGTGAGATCCCCAGCGAACAAGCAATCTTTAAAGAACAAAAGAGTCAATCCCGTCCATTGATTTCATTTTGATCCAATGGTTGTGATCAAAGCAACCAATCATATAAAAATTCAAAATATCTAAAATAACCCTCACAAAATCTACTTGTTTCTCTCTCAACAAAAACATATACAAACACTAACCACCAGTTAACCGGAAAATATATATTCCGATCAACAACAACCGCAACAAATCTGAATCTCAACAAACTTCTAATAACAGAAAACGTCATGGTTCTCTCGTTCCATCACCAACACTCTCCAAATCAACAACGATGAAGACGATGACGTCACATCTCAAAAACCACAACAAATCAAAGATGAAAAAATCAGATGAAGAATCACCATTAACACCAGGCAGAGGTGTTAAAGAGAACTTATCGGAAATCACCAATAACCCTCACTCGCCAGTTTTGGGGCACCACTTCCTTCCCCGCTCCTCCGCCGGAACAATCGCTACAGTCGCCGGAAACTGGTGAGAGTAAATGAGAGCAGTCTGTGTGAAATGAAAATTAATCTGCACCTTTAGATTTAAAAAAGATGGACGGTTAAGATCAAAGGATTTGTTTTTTAGAAAAATCTTGTTCTGTAAGGAACTTTTGTCATTTGTCCAATCAAAACTCATAATGCTATATATACCCAATTTAATCACACAATTTGTCATATCTACTCATTTTACTAATTTATTTATTTTAATATTTTTAAAAATCCTAATAATAATCAATTAAAAATGTATAGACAATTTTACCCTTATTAATGGGCGGCAAATATTCCCTCTATTCTTAAGTAAAAATTAGGTTTTGAAGAAGGGTTGTGTTATTTAGACCCTCTCTATGGGTCAACCGTATAAACCGCGAAGCATATAGTACGACATCGCGATGCACACAGTACAACCGTCTGATGCGTGCAATGATTGGAATAGGGAGGAGGTCTGTATAAACTGCCCCTTTGAAGAAAAGTAACATGTTACAAGATCAAACTTGCATGAACACATCAGTCGGACGAGCAAAACATTTCTCTATCAACTCTTTTATTATTTTTGGTTGCTCATCAGTTAATTCCCAAGGTTGGTTTTCTAGGTTTTGAAAGTCATTACTTATCTTTTTGTGATCTTCATGTATTTCATATAGTTCTTCGTGAAAATCGTTGTGCGTTATATATGTATGCGAGTACTTGTGTGTGGGGGCTTACCTACTTATGTAATTGTTGACTACATAGATAAATGCAGGGGTATTAACATAAGTGGGTTGGCCGGATTCAGGTTCCGGTTGATTCGCGTCGGCTACATTTGGGTTGAGGCTAAAATTCACACCCGTACCTGACGTATAAATTTTTTGGGTTGGTTAGGTTCGGGTCCATTCAGGGTATGATTCATTCAAGCATTCATATAATTTTAGTGTTAAAATTTAGAGATTGAACAAAATGTTGCAACAACATTAATTCGTTTAGAGTAAGAAAAGGCATAAGGAAAACAATATCACAGAACCGTAGAAGGAACATGTTAAACTTTTAGTTTGTGAGTTGATCACATTCAACTTTTGAGTATCACATCAATGATTTGATATACCTGCCTGACATGTATGAATATGTAGTTGTTATGTAGTTATTCTCTGTAAAGGTTAGGTGTGGTGTAATTTTACAGATTTGATACAACACAAGAGGGTGACGTTAGCTGGCTTTCGTTATTAAGCCCTCTTGAGTTACAGATGCAACAAGCTGAATACAAACACGATCAAAGTAGGTTATTAGGGAATACAAATGTTACTGTTCGACTCTTGAGGTCAAATAATGAACTTTAATAGCATAAGATGTTAATGGGTTTTCCATAAATTTCTATGATAATACTCCTAGTCAAGTACAAATAGGGTACAAGGTTTGACTACGATTTCTGATATCATATCCGCGGGCATTGTATGCACTAGGACTCGTTATCTACAAAACAACGAGTGATGTACTGATGTTGTATATCATAGAGTAAATGTAGAGGTTAAAACACATGAAAAACTGTGGTGGATCGTTTAGAGCACTAGGGATAACAATAAAAAGACAATAAGATGCACAGCGGAATAAGTAAGAACAATGTTATTGTATTAGATTTCTCGTCATCATCTCTTCTATAACACAATTACAAACACAACTAATAGCTCAAATACTACTTAATCAAGTGTAGTACGGTTACTCAATAGCAACAGGGATCAAACGATCCTTGAGGCTAAACAACACACTAACGTAGGCGTTTTTCTATAACCTACGCCTGGTTACACACACACACACATTTGGTGTTTACATCTTGACACACGTTAAACCTAATACCCTGCATCTCTTTATATAATAGAGAATTAGGTTTACAAATGACTAATAAGTAAAATCTTCTTTATCAAGCAAGTCCCTTGTGTTTTGCATTGTCTTCATTCTTCACTTGTAGTTTTATATTTATCAACTCAAATATAAAACCCAAAAAAAACAATAAACAAGAGCTCTTGTTGGTATTTACCATAAACAACAGCCATTCGTCTACTAAAGTGTATCTTGAATGCAAAAATCATCCTAAATCATTTTATAATCATATTTGGGACACTTAATTTCCATTAAAATAAGGTGTTTCTGGTCAACCTGTTGCGTTTTTACCATTAATCAATCGGTGTAACTGCCACTTCCAACTAAATGATTTCATGACCTCACTAATGCTTGGTGGAGTAAGTAAAAATTAAGACACACCAAGCCAAGCATATAGTCTATTTTTTTGTTCATCTAAGCAATATTAACTACTGATTTTTTTGTTCATCTAAGCAATATTAACTACAAGGGCTATTCTTCAGATAAAGAAGGCCTAACATATAGTGAAAAATAACAGAACATGTTGATCCTAGTTGAACACTTGATCGAATTTCTTAGCTTATATAAGGTTTAGCTATGCTAGATAAATCTAACACAACTAGAGTAGAAACTGTGTTTGAGTTCATCAAATACTATGTGGAATCTAGTATTTGATATTAAGAAGAACTTTCAATATAACAGTAAACACAAAGATCAAAACAATTTAACAAATAAATAGCCTCATTATTATTAAAGAATAATACGAATACTCTTCCTAGTATTATGGTTACAAAACCTTAAAGCTATAACTCTATAAAGAATCACGTATCTAACTCTATGCCCTAGGACCTCCTTTTATAAACTAAGGAGTCCTAACCGGCTTACAATTCTAAGGAAAGTATATCAAATCTTTTCTATAACTTATCTAATACATATCTTGAAGCACACGACTTACTATACATATCTCATAAGCAGTTGTAACATAACCGCCTAGCAAATAGTCTAACAGTCTTAACTTTTACTTATCAGTACTAAATTTGAAGCAGCAGCATTAACTTCATCAGCAGTAGTAATCTTGACTGAGCAGCATTAACTTTGTTCTGGCAGCAGTAACTACTTAGTGTATTTCCTTAAAGTTCTTCAGCAGTTGTAACTTTGTAAGAGCAGTAGTAAGTTACACTAGCAGTCTTAACTTTTACATTGGCAGCAGTAAACACTTAGCATATTTTCCTTTGAAGTACTTGAGCAGTTGTAAATCCTTAGAGCAGTAGTAACATCAATGTGAGCAGCAGTAACATCAAGAAGCTTTAATCCCAACAATCCTCCCCTAAACTTGATATTTTCTCCCAAAATCATCAATTTTCTTCATTCAAAGCTTCATAATCACCAAGAGGATGCTTTCAAACTCTTCAATTCTTCATTTTCTGTTGTACAATAAACCAAATAAGCTCCAAAGACATCTAACTGTCATATTCAACTTCCAGCTTATTCTCCAACATCTGATGAAGTGTAGACAAGGAAAGGGGATACTTTTTCTCAACCAACATATAGATCACTGAAGATTGCAACATCAATTCATGAACTCCACAAGAATCATAAAGCTTCCAGTGTAGTACTTTGTACCCTTGCTGATTCTTCCATAATGCATCTTCCACATGAGGTTCAAACATTGTCTTCAAATCTCCCCACAAGACATAATCATAACCAGAAGCTGGCACCTTTAGTGGCTTTGATGTCCCATACTTAGCTTTAACAAGTTCCTACAGAGTTTCTATGTCTTCTTTGTCAAAACTTTTAAGCATTTGATTGAACCTATTAAACACTTATTCTTTTCCATCAGCCCTGATTATCACCCAGTGTATCTTCTTGTCTTTTAAGTAGATTTCCCAACCGACAATGCCTGGAGGCTTAGCAGCCAAAGGTACAGCATCTATAGGTACTTCTTCATCATCTGAAACAACTACCATGAACTGTTTGAGATCAGTTGTATCTTTGTCACCACTATCATCTACTTTCTGCTCTTCATCCACTTCTGCTTTTTACTGCTCTGTTGCTCCAACTATGTGCCTGCCCTCTTTGCACTAATTCCCACAAACTCTGTTTACATATCAATAAATGTGTTAACCCTTTTAAAAACTTTATCAAACACTTCTTGGACCTTTTCAAAACTCATATTTTCAACTGATTAGACTTCCATACATCCATGTTTCTCATATAGGTACACATTATGCTTCTTTGGTGAGCTTTAGTTGGTGGTTTGTTCCTCTTTTCTTCAGCTCTTTTTGCTGCAAAGAATTATTTTCTTGTCTCTAAGAACTCCATTAATAATTTAGCCTTTTCTTCCATGGATAATTCTTCTTGCTCTTCCTGCAGCATTCTTTGAGCTAATTCCTTATCAGCCTCACATTTTGCTTGCACATCATCCCATATGTTTATTAGCTTAATGTTGGCTTCTTCCTGAGTAGCTGCAAGTCTAGCTTCTTCATCATACTCTGCTTGTAGTCTTCTTGCTTCTTCCTCATCAAGCAAGAGTTGATCCTTTTTACTTATAGGCTCTACCATCTTTTCTTTCTCTACCATCTTTTCTTTCCCCTTGCCCTGAGGTTGTTCTTGAACTGTTGTTGTTGGAGATTGAGTTGGCTCTTTGATTACCACCCCTTTCACCTTGGGTCTTGTGCTCTTTAAGTCTTTAAGTGCTTTGGCTATTGTGATTTCATCAGCAGTTTGATAAGGACTTATTTGGTACCTTTTTAAGGGGTCATTTAATCCCAAAATTGAATAAATATGATCAAATATTGCCTCAAATTGTTTCTTTTTGTATTTTAGGTACATGGGACGAGAAATATGGAAATCGGCACTTTTTGGACGTATTTGGGCGATAAAGTGAAGAAAACGACGAAGTCGCGAAAAACCTGTCAGACCTGGACATCTGATGGCGTCACACGCTACAACGTGACGCCGTCCCTTGCTTTTGAAGTTGGATTTTTGGCTCAAAATCATCAAGTGACGCCTCAGAGAAATTTGAAGATCTTACAACCTGACGCCGTCAAGTACAAAATGAAGGAGGGAGTCACGTTTTAAGCTATAAAGAGACGGCCCAGAAGATTTATAAGGTGACGACCTCATACCAATCCTGACGCCGTCACAACAGCGACTTGCACAATACGAAACCCTAAAGGCGGCGATCTGACGGCGTCACGATCTATAACCTGACACCGTTAGCCTTGTAAACTTATATATACTTTCGCATTTTTTCTTTAATTCGTGTAACACTTTGGAGAGGGACACCCTAGACGATTTTTACTACCATGGTAAGGCTTTTACAGCCTTGGAACTTCATGTTTCAATAAAGATAAGTTAGCCCTTTAATCATTCGTTATGTCTATGTATCGTTTGATTATTTGTTTATCTTTTCTTTGCTTTAACATGGTAGCTTAAATTTATTTGTGTTTACTTAGATCCAGTGAAACCTAGTTATTGAATATTGATTTGCTGTCTCTTGTTTAGTTGATTGCCTCGCGTTAGGCTAAGAAAACTGGCTAACCTCTTATATGTAACTTGCTTGAACGTCTTAGAAACGCAACCGTAGAGTGCACTATTAGTTTTTCTCGTTGTATTTATTGCGTGAGTTGCGGCTTGTAGATCTTGGATAACTTAATAGACGTTAAGGAATCTAGGGGAGACTAAAATTTATAGAGTTGGAGACTTCGGCACCCCCCCACCCCACGACCAATATTAAGGAATACAACGCTTCAACTAAAACAAGGACGTGACAATTCAACAAATCAGTAAGAGATAATTAGGTAGTAATTATATCTAAGTAAACACGCTTTCCTCTCATAAGTAGTCACCACTTTTATTTTCCGTATTAATTAGTTTTAGATAATTTTATATTATTAGTTTTTGGGTTAGTTAACTAGCAACTAATTCCGCACACTCCTTCAAAACCGAGATTTTTACTTGCTTTCATAAAAATAATAAAAAGACAAAAAAGAATCATTCCTTCATCTCTAGAACTATCTCGTCATACATCTTGACCTAACGACACTATTCCCCTAGAGAACGATCAATCCCCCGGACCTACCTTGTAACACCCCCAAAATTTAACAGTCGCGGAAGCATACAGGACTCTGAGGGTGCTACTGGTGGATTGGGAATCACAACACAAGGTAAACAAAGAACGGAATACATACTCCGTTTTAAATAAATCAACATTTAGAGTTTATAAAAGATGATTCATTATTTTTTTTAAAAATAGACCCATTAGTTTCAGTGGTCCCACATAAAAACAAGTCTAAATTATGTTTGCCAATTCTTCTAGAAAAAAAGGGCTATGACCCTTGCCTTGCCGAAACCTTGCCATAACAATCAAATTACACACCTGAGAAAAACATGCTAAAAGTCAGCAAAAAGCTGGTGAGTTCATAGGTTTAAGTTAAAGCAGTAAATAATAGAATTTGGACCAATAGTTTTGTGTATGATCATTACAACACATATAATGTCATACAAAATAGTCTATCGCGCTAGCTCCAAGTTCATGCAACCGAAGCTCGACAGTTTAGTGCGCTAATCTATAGCACATAAATAATAGTCAAGGGGCCCTTAGCGAGTGTTTAACCCAATACACTCGTAGTCCGACTTGCTATACGCCCGCATTGACCTGTCTGGCCAACCGAACGGGGGAGTCACCCCAATAGATCTATCTTAAGCAATCGCGCTACCCAAAGGGAATTAACGGCTCATTGAAAAATGGGCATGATAGTGGGTTCTAGGGCTTAGGCTAACTACGCAATAGTTTTGAGAAAATTTAATAGTATTGTGGTCCATAAAATAATTTGCATGTTTCTCACCCCATATTTGTAAAATAAGTATAAGTAAAGTGGGGCTATAAACTCACCTTTAACAGTCTGAACAAAGAATGTTGTGAATTTAGAAAATGTACGGCACCAACACGCAACCTAGATTAATAAGTCATGTTTTAGTTTCAAATACTAAATTAAGTCTTTACAGAATTTAATTCAAATGTTTTTAAAGTGTTTATGTTGTTGTCGCTTGTGTGGCAGCAAGTGAGGTTATGAATAGATTCCTAGGTAATTGTAAGTATTGCTCTACGAAATGCTTAATGTACGGCAACAAAGATATGGGAATAGGGTTTTGATTGACGGAATTCGGAAGATGATGAAATGGATGTTTTGAAAGCACGAATAGATATTATCGAGATGTGGTATATATTAAGGATGTGTAGTTTAGAAAACAAATATAATTAGTTGTATAGATTTTGAAATAAAACTACGAGTAAGTGACGTTTAGTATTTAAATGTTTATCGACTCAAGAAAATGTTGTATAACGTTTGCGTGATAAAAGTTTTGTTTACCTCGTTTAATTAAAATCGACTAGGTTCATCAAATTAATAAAAACTAGCTACAACTCGTTTTTCTTTGTAAATTGGTTCCACAATTATACGTTTAGAAAACATTCGATTCTTGCTATAATAGTTCAAGTATGGATTTTGCTAAGATTACATTTTCTAATTCTTGGTAATGACGTGGGTATTTATTGGTCCGGTTTCAAAACAAAGTTTATAAGTGGGAAAGAAACGTGCATCTATTTATATGTGTTTTACTTTATATTCAATAGAAATTTATTGTTCATTTGTATAACGAGTTCTATTTATATTGGCGACACGTATTTGTATATATGTTCATATCTTTAACGTCGAAAGATAGTGTTCCACGATAATCTTGTGTGGCGAGTTATAAATCAAGCTCTAATTATATGGTAGACGGGTTTTAAATCATGTCAACACCAATTTATGCAATAGCATTTGATATAAAACTTTCTTGTGTGCTCGGCTATAATAGTTTAATTCGCGGCTAATATATACACACATCATCATTTTATACGGTCAACTCTTGTTGGGCTGCGGCCCAACTGAGTTAAAGGAGGGGGTTCTTAGTGTTGGGCTGGAGTGAGAATTCTACAACCGATAGCCGCATTGGGCCTGGTGGGCTTAGTTTAGCTGCAGCTAGAACACCCCGTATGGACTGGAATTTTTGAGTTGTTATTTTTGGGTTGGGCATACAAGGGAAAGGGGTTGGTTTTCCTGGTGTTATACAAACGCGCACACACACACACAAGTCCATGAGGACTTTGTGTGTCTACTGGCAATTTCGAACCTAGACTTCAACATCTAATAGACTTGTAATGTCATGATTCGGCTCACATTGAGATCGAGTAATACTCGACTTCTCAACATAAGAGTCTCAATGCCATGTGAGGCTTTTGATTTGGCACAACCATCCTCATATCCGAGAAGGAATGACCGAATACGAGTGTGAGGATTAACCTTAGGACGAAAGGGAAAACACTTAACACACCATTGTGTTTTTGGCCAAATGCTAATCAACCAAGGACAATCTATTGGGTTTTGTATGGAGGGTCGCATTTGACACCCATTGTGGGTTCAAGTCGAGTAAGTGAGGTTTCACCCAATTTGGGGTTCGACCTTGAGTTAAATTAAGGTAGTTTCCAGGTTCGAACTGAAACATGTATTGACCATTCTTTCCCAACACACCTTGAACAATAAAGTACGTCGCAAATTGAGTGAGTTGAGGGGCTAAGCTATGTGCTCGTAAGAGGTCTAAACCATGGCTGGCACACCCACCATGGTGGCTGCCTGGTGTGAGTTTGATTGGCAAGAGATTCGAGCCAAACCTCCCCTGTTAGGGTGGTTTTCTTCAGCCAAAGATCACCACCACACACCCTATTTGGGTGGCTGTGGGGTGAGACTAAAATGAACCATACTTATAGCCCTTATCTCACCCTTGTGGGGCGTATCTACGGGGTCTAGATAGCTTCAACACACCCTTACAAGGGTGGTTTCCACTCGAGTTGCAAGTGGCCAAGGTTCATCTTGACCGAGACAAAGGTTTCTATGCCTAAGTTGTGGGTCATTCAAAAAGGTTCTAACACCAAATTCTCGCAACAGCCATTCTTTGGCTCAATCCTAAACATCAAACCTAAGGACTCTTTTGAGTCATTCGACCTAAGAATATGGATTCAACAACCACAGTGACCGATGATAACCTAACCAAATGACGACTTTTAGCTTTCTTAAGATTCTATGCCACAAGGACAACAATGACAACAACAACCAATTTTTGATAGCAACATGAATCTGAAACTTAATTAAACTACCATATGATTTAAAATCAACAAAAATCGATTTAAGAACATTTCAAATAACAGGAATGGATATAAAAAGAGTCGAATACAAGGTATTTATACCCTTATTGATGAATCGAATGAGAGGCCTTGAACTCAGAAGAATTCGAACAAGATCCAAATCTAAAATCCTTGCTATCTCAATCGAACCCCAGCCAAAACCACTTCAAATCACTTGTTTTCTTTTGAACACCCTTGTCTTCTCATAATTTTTTGAGTGGTTGTAAGCGATGGTGTGGTTGATTGTGCCTGGGATAGCAGTATAAAAAGCGGAAACTTGAGAGTGGCTCCATCTTTACTTTCGGATTTGGGGTAGGGAAAACATCCATTCAGGTATAATTTCTTCATCTTATACAGTTTCCTAGGGTTTGAATTTGGGGAACCGATCATATGAGGGCGATGGTTACTTCCTAGGTTGAAGAGAAAGATATACAGACAAGTAAGATGGAGTACTACAACAAAAGTGGCTTTTTAGGACCCTTTGTGTGGGACAGTTGGATAATAGAGTCCTAAAAAACTGTTTAATAGGACATATGAGCGTTTAGGGTCCTTTTTAAATATTTGCTACTTAGGCGGTGTCCTAAAAAGTTATATAATAGGATGGTTGATTATTTGGGGTCCTATTATCATATAACTTAATAGGACACTTAAAATATGGATCCTAATAAATTACTTTATAAGACATTTAGTTGTTGGTGTCCCATTATGTGATAGTGTAATACGACACTTGATCACTAGATGTCCTATTATGACATAACCTAATAAGACCCTTGACACTTGGGTCTTATAACTTTAACCTTTATAGGACGTTTATTCATTATGGTTTTATTATAATACACCATAATAGGACACTTGAGTTTTGAGTCATAAGACATCAGTTAGTTAAAACGCTTATTCACAAAAGTTTTATTATAACAAAATTTAATAGGACCTTTGACACGTGGGTATTATAACGTTAACCTTTATAGGACGCTTATGTACAATGGTTTTATTATCGTACACCATAATAAGACATTTCATTTTTGAGTCATATAACATCATTTTTTTAAAATGATTATTTGCAAAAGTTTTATTATAACAAAACTTAATAGGACCCTTAAGACGTGGGTATTATAATGTTAACCTTTATAGGACGCTTATGCATAATGGCTTTAGTATCATACATCATAATAGGACATTTTATTTTTGAGTCATAAAATATCAGTATTTTAGAACGTTTATTCGCAAAAGTTTTATTATTACAAAACTTAATAGGACCCTTAAAGGACGCATATTCATTATGGTTTTATTACAATACATCATAATAGGACACTTGATACATAAGTCATAAAACATTAATTATTTAGAACGCTTATTCGCGAACGTATTATTAAAACATAACTTAATATGACACTTGACACTTGGGTCCCATAGATTGATACACCATTATAGGAAACTTGATATTTGAGTCATAAAACATCGGTTTTATGGAACGCTTATTCGCAAACGTTTTTTATTATAAGAAAAGTTAATAGGACCCTTGACAATAGCGTCTTATTTAATAATGGTTTTTTTGTGATACATGATATTAGGTCAAGTACGTGTCACAAGCTAAAACCTCTCACGAAGAAAAGTCAACCCGCGACGGTTCGACGCGAAAATCGATTGTAATAACCGGATAAGTGGATACCCGGGTCGTGGTCCCAACGAGGCGTGAAATTGAGGATATCGTTTGAGGTTTGGTATTAAAGTGCTTGAAACACGATTAAGGTTTTGATTTCTAAATCTAGGAAAGTAAACAAGTAACACAATTAAAACAAAAATAAAAACGCGAACTAAAATATAAAAACGAGCCTAAAAGTGAAAATCTTTAAAAAATTAACCTACGAATGCAAATTTAATTTTTCTACGTCCTAAATGATAAAAGAAAATTTTGAAAAAAAGAATTGCATTTTTTTTGACTTTTTAATAATTAAATACGAATTAAATACTATTTAAAAGAAAATAAATGATAAAAAATACTAAATGAAAAGTGAAAATTCTGAAAATTTTATGTTAACTACTTTGAAATATTTAAAAGATAAGAAAAATAAGTTTTGAGAAAAAGCGTATTTGAATAAGCAGAAAGAAGCAAAACAGACTAAATAAGCTTAAAAGAACAAAAAAGGGGTTTTAAAATAAATGTTGCAAGAGTTAACTAAAGAAATCCCAAGGGTGCAGTGGGTGAGGTGCTGTGTTGTGAGTTGACAGACCTGGGTTCGAATCCCAGGTTTGTCACTTTTTTGCAAACATTTTATTTTTCTGATTTTCTTTTAAAAACTCAAAAAGCAATATCAAATAAGGACTTTTTAAAACTGGAAATTTTATTTTAACTCAAAAATAAGCTCAGACCAGCTTATGTGGACTGATCAAATAGCAAAAAAGGAAAATAAGCTCAAAAAGAATGCAAAGTGATCAAATAAGCTATAAGGCTATTCATAAAAAGCTATGACATTAAAATAAGCTAAAAACAAAAATAAAAACCACAATAAGCTAAGAATATCCAGAGACAAGCTCAAATAAGCCACAATAAGCCCAAAAGATCAAAGAAGTCTGCTGATTGCTGCTGTTCTAATGGGCAGGGCAAAAACAGTTGCAGATGGGTAACTTTGCAGTCCTAAATGAGCCAGGGGATAAGCTCAAAAATCCAAAATAAGTTGAAACAAATGAAATATACCCTACAAGCTACTTGAGCAACAAGAATCAAAAGCTAAAACCTACTTTAACTACTCTAAACTGAGATTGAAAAAGGGGCTGGTGAGGCAATAATAAAAATTTGCAGGCTGCTTAAAACTAAATGGGTTGAAAACTAAGCTAACCTAAACATCAAAGAGCATGAATACCTATCCTAAGCACAAATGAGCAATCATTAAACACGAAACAAGCAGAGATTAAGCAATAAAGAAGCAGTTTGACCAAGTTTGACCAAGAAAATAAAGACAAGAAAACTTAAAATGCATTAATTGAAAATGAAATTACAATCAAAATGTAAAGATTACACTAATAAAACACTAAATTAGACAGTAAATAAAAATGGTCAAAACTTTTCTAAATACATGAAAAGTGGACGAAAATAATCTGTAAAATCTGCTACATATATATAGCTTCTTTCTTGTGCTTTTCTTGTGAGTGTGTTCCTCCTGTGCTACTTGTGCTTTCTTCATGACCCTTGGATTAAACTTGCTCCCCATAACTTCTCTTGACAGCCGTAGATTATACTTTTGCCTCAGATTGCTGAGGTGGAGGGGGGGGGGGACCAGAGACATGTGAGGGTTTGGCTGGTAGTGGAGGAGAAAGGGACGGTTGGGTGATTAGGGGTCTAGGCGAGATTAAAGTTTAATGGGAAGAAGATGTACAGTATTTAATTGTGTGGTTAGGGATTTTGACTTGGATTGGGGGTTTGACCCCGCTTTTAATCAAGGGAAAACGGGTTATAGTTGACCCGGTTTTAGTTAACTACGGGTTTGGGGAAAGGGGTGGATTGGGTTTGTGGTCTTTTGGGGAGTTTATATTATGGGCTGTGGGGTGGTAGGTTTAAGGGTTGGGTTGCTTTTATTTTGGGTTAAAGTTTGTTTTGGATCCGGTTGTGGTATTGTTTATAGTTTAGGATAAAAAGGGTATTTATCACAAGGGCCAAAGTTGTACATGTTGAAACTGTGGGGGCCAATCTGTCACATTGGCAAAGTTCTTCTAGGGTCCAATTTTGCCAAGTAAGAATTAATCCAAGGGCCATTTGGGATTTTCCAAGCTTGAATTTTATCCGAATAAATAATGTCTTTCCCGGCATCGGCTTTCGGCTCTTTAAATACTCTTTCCCAATCTCGTGCTCGGTTTTTGTTGTTTTTTTCTTCGTTTTTGTCCTTTTTTCGGGATATCCGTACCTGCATATTAACAAACACAAAAACACAAATATCTTTGGCATTTTGGTCAGTTTTTGGTCGTTTTGGTCTTAATTTGGTCAAGAAAAGGTATGTGTTTAAGCACATACCAAAATTCCCCCAGACTAAGATATTGTTGTATCCTCACGCAATGTTATAAAAACACGTTTTTAAATCCAAAAATTTCTAATCTCTTTTTACTAACTTTGAGAAGTAGCAAAATTTTCAAAAGAGATTGAGAAATCTTAAGTTCTAAAAACTCCCCGATTTTCCTTTTATTCTATTTTTTTATTTTCCTCATAATCATGTGACGGCTTTGTTGACAATCATTATCTCACGACAACTTTTAGGATCAACGAGTAGGAAACACAACTCATAAAGAAGTGACCATACGGATAAAATTCGTCGTTCCTGATTTTTCACGAGTCCCCAAACTAAGCTTAAAAACGAAATCATTGACTATTTACAAGTTAGATGCCAACACTACCCATGAAAGTTACTTGTGTAATTACCTCTTGCTCCCATTTTTCCTAATTTCCTCTATTTATTTTATTTTTGGTGAGAAATGAATTGCTTCATATTCTCGTTTTGATAAGTTTTAGTGCCGATAAAGATACTAAATTAAGACGCTAAGTAGTTTTCAATCTTCTCTCGAGAACAGTTGCTTTGAAAATGAGGTCCACATCAAGGTTATTTATTTCATTCATTTTTATATTTTTTTCTTTCACTATTTTTCTATTTATTTTTATTATATTTATTTTATTTTATTTATTTATTATTATTTTTTTTTACTTTTCACTTGCGTACTCTTAAACGACGGAGCTTCACGGTTTAGTTCCAAGACCTTACACCTTTCGGAATAAAGGATCCAAGGGCCGTTACAACGGAGTGTTCCAAGACTCTAGACATTCCTGAAATGAGGATCCAAGGTGGTTAGACCAAGACCTCACACATTCCTGAACTAGAGGTCCAAGGGCCGGTGCAAGAGGGTAGCCAAGACCTAAACGCCTTCCGGAAATAAGGATCCAAGGCCCGATATCGAATCCGTGGCTTAGAGCATTTAACTTATTATTATTAAACGTATTTATTAAGTAACCTTGATGTGTACCCAATTTTTAAAACAAGGATTCTTTTAAGAAGACCAAGAACTAATCATCGGCAAAACCTAACATCTTTAATTATTCTTATAGTTATATATGGTGAAACAATTTTGTGGGAGCAAAAGGCCACAAGTAGCTTCGATGAGCTCTAAAGAGATCCATCTACTCCACGCTTAGCATCTAACTTCTAAATAAACTCTATCATTTCTCGTTCTTCGCAAATTTAAAATCTTAAATAATAAGATCCGCGAATGCTTAGCCAAATAATCAAGCCATGCATATATAAAGTCGATACGGGAACTTGCAAACTCTTAAAAAGAATTCGCATTTTATAGCTCCTTGTGTAAAAGACTAGCACGAGCTTATAGATTATAAATGGTTAAGGGGACAAGCTAGGGCTCAACACGCCCGGTCAAGTCAGAATTTTATTCCTACTCTCACCAGCGGAAAGTCAACAAATATGTCAAAATTTGTTATATTTTTGCAAAAATTTTTAAATTTTTCTCATTTTTTGGATTTTTTTCAAATTTTGAGGAAAAACGGGGTTGCGAGAGAAAACGGCAAAAATGCAAGGCAAAAATCAAATCGAAAGATTACCCCCCCCCCCAGACTAAAATGAGACATTGTCCTCAATGTCCTAAAGGTAAGGGTTCTCCTACATAAATCTAAGGCCGTTTATTAATTATGCCAAAGATAAACGTAAAATGATAAGATTAAGGATATCGGATGAGCAACGAATGATGAAACTCGAGTGGAGAGAAGCAAACCACGAGCACGAGAGTCTTCAATCATCGGGCAATCCTAGACACATCACAGAAAACCACGAAACACGACAAATGGAAGAGGAAGCCCTCCTCACGTCACTTATTAGAAATAAGAAAGAAGATAGATGGATAAGCATGGGGTGCCTCCCACGAACCGCTTGTTTAGTATCGAGTCGGAAAGCTTAGACTCGCCCCGAATTTAATTGTCCTTGGGGGAGCATGTGGAAGAGAAGATCTCCATCGGACTTTCATTCAAAATGTTTGGATAAACATTGAAGCATACGAAAGTTCCAATCCGATGAGATACCCGCAGCTTAAAAGAATGAGAGATGCCGGGGTCAAATATGGTATCTTCACTCCCGAAGGAGTGAAGGAGAAGAGAAGTCACCGGGTAGGTGAAGAAAAGGAGAAAGATCCTTATCATAATGGGAATCCATTCTTCATCATTAAAGCTCTTAAAAACCTCGGGAGGGAGGGTCGGGATAATAAAACTCTTATGATAGAGTACCTCTCCCCCCGGGTCATGATCTTCCTTAAAGGCAAAGTAATCATACTCCGGAGGAGGTATGATATGAGTGAGTTCACCGGAGAACTCCTCATGAAGAGAATCAATCATATGATGATAATTTGTGAGCTCGGGTTCCGTCACGGACTCATCACTCTCCTCTATCTGACTATCAAAGATAGGGTTATCTGAAATGAAAGTAAAGTCAGACCCGAAATCAAATAGAGGATTGGTGAAAGTCGTGTTGAATGTTGCGGAAACAAGCTCATCAAATTCTTTTGAAGGATTGATTTCAACTTCCTTCGGAGGGAGAGAAGGTAATGGTTCATCGTTCAATAATTTCTCAAGAAAAAGAATATCTCCTTCCGGATCAAGATAAGAATCATCAGTTTCCGGAGAAATTGAATCTTCTTTAAGACAAGCATCGATCTCTTCCAAGAGAGGATCACTTCCCTCAAACGGAGTGAGGAAAGGGGAAGAGTCGAAAATGATAGGTGGAGTGGGATTGCCACTCGGAGGTTCATCTGATATTTGAATATTTGCATGGGCACACTCCTCGTCATAAACGTCGCCGATCTTATGCTTAAAATATAAAGCTCTTATAACTTGCCTCCGCTCTTCTTCTAATAATTCACCCATAGTTCTTGTATCTTCCTGCTTTTCAACAGGTGCGACAGCAACTGGTGAACTACTGCAAAGCTTCTGCTGGACGGGAGTGGCTGCAGCTGATGAACTCTCACAAACTTCCCACGTAGAATCCTCATCATCGTCATCATCGTAAACAAAAGTTTGACGATATTGGGAGCTTACTCTAGCTGCTTGTTCTTCAGCTAGAAGTTCTCCATAAGTTTTCTGACGAGGTTCTTCATGGGGAAGTCTTTTACTAAGAAATTCCTTAAGATCATTTAGTGCATTTTGAAAATCACGGAGAATTTCTGGATTGATTGGCTGAGGTGGTGTTTGAATCGTTTCATACTGTGGAGGTTGGTCATGATAAGGATAATCATAATTGTTACAAGGACCACGCTCATAGACAAGCGGGTTCCTCGTTTGACAATCAGAGCTATAGTGAGGACCTCCACAGTACTCACAACAATATAATTGTTGTGACTGATTCGGTGAATTATGTGGATAATGGTCATAACCGAAGTTTTGATTACATGGAACTTGTTCATAGACAAACGTATTCCTTGCTTGACAATCAAAACCCGGGTGAGGACTACCTCCACAAGACTCACAAGAGTATGTCTCCATCTGGTGTTGTGGGGGCTGGCTGAAAAAGTCGGTTGTTTCATGGTAGGAATAAGGATTTTGGTCATAGACAAACCCGTTTCCCAATTCCACCATGCTACAACCGGGACAATTCCCGCCATTTGGAGGACCTCCACACCATTGACAACCATAATGGTAAGATGAAGACATAGAGAAGAAGAATTGAACAGATAGAGGGATAAGAAATAAAGAATCAAACGGTTAAGAGGATAAGAAGATAAGAATTGAATGGTATGAGAGGGTAAAGAGATAAGAATTAAACATATAAGAGGAGACGAAGATTATTTTTGGGTTTTTTAAACATTTGAAAAAGAAAAAGGAAAATAAATTTGAAAAGAAAATATTTTTGGGTTTTTCAAGGTTTTTTAATTTTTTTGGATTTTTGATAAAAACTATTTACAAGAAAAACACGTAACTTCTCGGAAGAAGGATCTTCAAGACACTAATCGTCAAACCGTAACAATAACGTCGCAACACACCTCCCCGGCAGCGGCGCCAAAATGATATTCGTGCAAGTACGCGTCACAAGCCAAAACCTCTCACGAAGAAAAGTCAACTCGCGATGGTTCGACGCGACAATCGATTGTAATAACCGGATAAGCGTATACCCGGGTCGAGGTCCCAAGGAGGCGTGAAATTGAGGATATCGTTTGAGGTTTGGTATTAAAGTGCTTGAAACACGATTAAGGTTTTGATTTCTAAATCTAGGAAAGTAAACAAGTAACGTAATTAAAACAAAAATAAAAACGCGAACTAAAATATAAAAACGAGCCTAAAAGTGAAAATCTTTAAAAAATTAACCTACGAATGCAAATTTAATTTTCCTACGTCCTAAATGATAAAAGAAAATTTTGAAAAAAAGAATTGCATTTTTTTGACTTTTTAATAATTAAATACGAATTAAATACTATTTAAAAGAAAATAAATGATAAAAAATACTAAATGAAAAGAGAAAATTCTGAAAATTTTATGTTAACTACTTTGAAATATTTAAAAGATAAGAAAAATAAATTTTGAGAAAAAGCGTATTTGAATAAGCAGAAAGAAGCAAAACAGACTAAATAAGCTTAAAAGAACAAAAAAGGGGTTTTAAAATAAATGTTGCAAGAGTTAACTAAAGAAATCCCAAGGGTGCAGTGGGTGAGGTGCTGTGTTGTGAGTTGACAGACCTGGGTTCGAATCCCAGGTTTGTCACTTTTTTGCAAACATTTTATTTTTCTGATTTTCTTTTAAAAACTCAAAAAGCAATATCAAATAAGGACTTTTTAAAACTGGAAATTTTATTTTAACTCAAAAATAAGCTCAGACCAGCTTATGTGGACTGATCAGATAGCAAAAAAGGAAAATAAGCTCAAAAAGAATGCAAAGTGATCAAATAAGCTATAAGGCTATTCATAAAAAGCTATGACATTAAAATAAGCTAAAAACAAAAATAAAAACCACAATAAGCTAAGAATATCCAGAGACAAGCTCAAATAAGCCACAATAAGCCCAAAAGATCAAAGAAGTCTGCTGATTGCTGCTGTTCTAATGGGCAGGGCAAAAACAGTTGCAGATGGGTAACTTAGCAGTCCTAAATGAGCCAGGGGATAAGCTCAATAATCAAAAATAAGCTGAAACAGATGAAATATACCCTACAAGCTACTTGAGCAACAAGAATCAAAAGCTAAAACCTACTTTAACTACTCTAAACTGAGATTGAAAAAGGGGCTGGTGAGGCAATAATAAAAATTTGCAGGCTGCTTAAAACTAAATAGGCTGAAAACTAAGCTAACCTAAACATCAAAGAGCATGAATAACTATCCTAAGAACAAATGAGCAATCATTAAACACGAAACAAGCAGAGATTAAGCAATAAAGAAGCAGTTTGACCAAGTTTGACCAAGAAAATAAAGACAAGAAAACTTAAAATTGCATTAACTGAAAATGAAATTACAATCAAAATGTAAAGATTACACTAATAAAACACTAAATTAGACAGTAAATAAAAATGGTCAAAACTTTTCTAAATACATGAAAAGTGGACGAAAATAATCTGTAAAATCTGCTACATATATATAGCTTCTTTCTTGTGCTTTTCTTGTGAGTTTGTTCCTCTTGTGCTACTTGTGCTTTCTTCATGACCCTTGGATTAAACTTGCTCCCCACAACTTCTCTTGACAGCCGTAGATTATACTTTTGCCTCGGATTGCTGAGGTGGAGGGGGGGGACCAGAGACATGTGAGGGTTTGGCTGGTAGTGGAGGAGAAAGGGACGGTTGGGTGATTAGGGGTCTAGGCGAGATTAGAGTTTAATGGGAAGAAGATGTACAGTATTTAATTGTGTGGTTAGGGATTTTGACTTGGATTGGGGGTTTGACCCTGCTTTTAATCAAGGGAAAACGGTTTATAGTTGACCCGGTTTTAGTTAACTACGGGTTTGGGGAAAGGGGTGGATTGGGTTTGTGGGCTTTTGGGGAGTTTATATTATGGGCTGTGGGGTGGTAGGTTTAAGGGTTGGGTTGGTTTTATTTTGGGTTAAAGTTTGTTTTGGATCCGGTTGTGGTATTGTTTAGTGTTTAGGATAAAAAGGGTATTTATCACTAGGCCCAAAGTTGTACATGTTGAAACTGTGGGGGCCAATCTGTCACATTGGCAAAGTTCTTCTAGGGTCCAATTTTGCCAAGTAAGAAATAATCCAAGGGCCGTTTGGGATTTTCCGAGCTTGAATTTTATCCGAATAAATAATGTCTTTCCCGGCATCGGCTTTCGGCTCTTTAAATACTCTTTCCCAATCTCGTGCTCGGTTTTTGTTGTTTTTTTCTTCGTTTTTGTCCTTTTTTCGGGATATCCGTACCTGCATATTAACAAACACAAAAACACAAATATCTTTGGCATTTTGGTCAGTTTTTTATCGTTTTGGTCTTAATTTGGTCAAGAAAAGGTATGTGTTTAAGCACATACCAATACACCATAATATGGCACTTCTTTTTAGAGTCGTAAAACATCCGCTTTTTATAATGCTTATTCAAATTAAGTTTTATTAAAACATAACTTTATATGACACTTGACAGTTGGGTCTCATAAATTCATCCACCATAATAGGACACTTGAAATTTGAGTCATAAAGTTTCAGTTTCATAGAACGCTTAGTTGCAAAAGTTTTATTTTAATAAAAATTAATAGGACCCTTGACACCTGTGTCTTTTAACATTAACCTTTATAGTACGCTTATTTGTTATGGTTTTATTATCATATGCCATAATAGAACACTCCTTATTTGAGTCATAAAACATCAGTTTTTTAGAACGCTTATTTACAAAAGTTTTATTTAAACATTAGTTAATATGACACTTGATACTTGGGTATCAAAACTTGATACACCATAATAGGACACTTGATATTTGAGTCATAAAAGATCATTTTTATGGAATGCTTATTCACAAAAGTTTTATGATAACAAAACTTAATAGGACACTAGCTATTTAAGTAATAAAACATCAGGTTTTTACAAGGGTTATTCGCAAGAGTTTTATTATAACAAAATTTAGTAGGACCCTTGTCACTTGGGTCTCATTGGTTTTACTGAAAGTACTTTATGATACGACAATCCTAGGAAAAATACTAAAATGGTCCCCGCTTATTCAAATAAGCTGGGAATAAGCTAAGTAATTCGAATAGCAAATGAGGGAATAAATGTTAAAAGGATTATTAACATGAAAAGCACTAATAAGCTGGTGTGTGTCTGGGAGTCCAGAGACCAGTGTTCGATCCCTGCTCTTGGACTTTTGATTTTTTTTTTAATTTTCTTTTTACAAACATGAAAAGAACTAATGAATAAGCATTTTTCAAAACTACAACTATTGCTGGAAAATTGAAATAAGCATATAAATAAGCCCAAAGTACTGAGCAGTTGACAAAAACAAGTAATAAACTAAGGCTTAAGGGAAAAAAAATTGATAAGCTACTAATAAGATGAGGCGCTGGAATAAGCTAAAATAAACTAGGCTTGATTCAAAAACACCAGAATAAGCTACTATACTAAGCCATAAGCACTGATTACAATGAATAAGCAAAAAGGACTGAGTGCAGGGCATCTCAGTCCTACTGGGGTGATTAGCAGACCAAATTAAAGCAACAAGATAAGATCTAAATTCCCAATTAAGCTCAGAATTATCAAGTCAGTAGTACAAGCTACTAAAGGAAACAAAAATCAGAAGAGAAACAACAGTGAATAAGCAGAAATTAAGCTCTTAATATGGGCATTTAGAGAATAACTATCACCTAGACTGCTGCAGACTGATCTAAAAACTTAACAAACTATTTGCAGCCCTTTCAAACTCAACCAAGTGGGTTAAAGTGAATATAAGGAACACAAAAACAAGCACCAATTGAGCTTATGGCTGTAAGGGCTTATTATAGATCAGCAACTACCTTACTTGTGCACTAAAGAACTCAAATCTCACAAATCCTTAAAACAGATAAATATAAGCCACAAACACCTTATCTAGATCATATAAGGCAAGATTGAACTATCCTAATGTGCACATGAACAGTGATAAGCCATATTGACCCGTTTGACCCATTTGAGCCAAACACCCCTTAAGCAGGGCTGTTTTGAGATCTTAAAGTGAAAAAGGCTGTTTTAAGCTATCTTTTGGAAAGGGAGACACTAAATAGCCATGATAAGTCCTAAAAAGCAGCTTTCAACAGAAAAAAAGCTATAACATAAGCTATGCTACTCTAAGCTATTTTTGGCTTTTCTATGGATTTTAAGTCAAAGTTAAGAACAAGCAAACAAGGCTAATTTAATAGACATCTAATAGCATTAATATGAGAAAATAAGCAAGAATTTATCTAAATAAGCACTACACTAAGCTAATAAGCAGTTGACTTTTGTTAACCAAGTAAGAAAAATTGAGAAAACTTAAATTTCATTAACTAAAGTTAAATTACAATACTGAAAAGCTTGAAAATATAAATAACAAGAAGCTAAAAAGTTAAAATTACCTAAATTTAAAGCAAACTAGATGACTAATAATACACTAAAAGGACAACTAAGCCACAACAGGGGAAATAAGAACTGTTAAATGACAAAAGAAGCTAAAAAGCCACTAAGGGCTGCTGTTGTATAAGCAAGAGTTATATAAACAGTAATGAGGCTTGTAATTGATTCTTAACAACTAATTTTACATAAAAACAGGGAGTATTACTATTTAGCTAATTGAAATCATGAAGCTGCTTCAACTGGATCTTCTTCTTCGGCAATAACTAAGTCATTGTTGTCCACAACGGTTCCATCGAAACCACCTCTAACCAACTCAATATCCATTGTTTCGTCATGTTGAGGACTCATAAATGAGTCACTTTGCAAATGTGTTTCCACGTCATCAAGACTTGTTTGTTCATCCATGTCATAAACATGTCTGGGCGCTGTCTTGATCACAACTTGCCATCCGTTGTCAACAATATCTGAAACGTAAAATACTTGCTGTGCTTGAGAAGCTAGTATAAAAGGCTCGTTATGAGGCTTCAATCCTTCAAAATTCAATAGAGTAAACCCGTTGTCATCTTCTTTTTTCCTTGAACCATTCGAAATCCAATCACAATGGAACAAAACTACTTTATTGTCAATAGCGTACTCCAACTCAATGATATCATTCAAAACCCCGTAGTAAGTTACATCTCCCACGATAGGATTGTTATCTGTAGCACTCGAGAAGCTGTTTGTCATGGCCTGAAGCATAACCCCATTATTATGTGTTTTCCTATTCTGTTCTACATCTTTTGTGTGAAATCGGAAACCATTTATGATAAATCCCCTATATTTTTTAACAAACTCAGATGGACCACTTGCCAAGTTCCTTAGACTTTCTGTGATTCTGTGATCCCCTCTAGTATGTAGCTCCTCAACCTGAATTAAGGCAAGATGTGTTAATTGTTTTGTTATACACCCGGGTATTAGTAGGTCGAAAATGCTATGTCATTATAATTATTTTCCAAAAGTAATAAACCTGTGTATATTCCTTACATGATCTTGAAACCACGACTCAAAAGTCTCACTATGTAAACGTTGAATGTCACGCTTACGTTTTCTCCGATTTTCATGATGAACCATCGCCAGATGTTCACTGCAGTGTTAAAAGATGATAATGATGATAACAACGACAACTATTAATCATATAATATAATTTATGAAACTCACAACTAATATAATTACTTACGTTCGAAATTCATCAACTTCACTACAATTGAACAACACATATGAATGTGCTTTAGCCAAAATGTCAAGGTCCATTAATTCTACCTTTGTAGCACCAATCGGTCGACCCGACATAGAAAAGATAGGTAAAACATCCTCATAACCATCGTCATCATAATTTCGACTTGTCTTATTATGTACGGTCTCAACATCACTGGATAAGTACAATGAACAAAACGACACACACTCTTCAGCTAGATATCCTTCTGCAATGGAACCCTCCGGGTTGCTCCTGTTTCGCACGTAAGATTTTAATGTAGATAAATACCTGAGATATCAAAACCAAGAATTTCAGATTCAATAATATTTTTTAATAAAGGTATTTACTAAAATAGTAATGTGCACCTCTCGATTGGATACATCCAACGGTAATGAACTGTCCCTCCTAATCTGGCATCTGAAGCAAGATGAACCGAAAGATGAACCATGACATCAAAGAATGATGGCGGAAAAATCCTTTCTAAATCACACAGTATTTTTCCAATCTCGGTTTCCATTTGAACCAAATCATTTGGATTAAGAACCTTTGAGCATAATTGTTTATAGTAACGACATAGCTTCATCACAGGATAGCGCACGTGCTTAGGCAACACATTTCGCAAGGCAAGGGGAAGCAACTGCTGCATCAAAATATGGCTATCATGACTTTTAAGTCCAAACAGTTTTGGAGGTTTTTACTCTACGCATCTTAATATATTGGCTGCATAACCATCTGGAACTTTCACCTTCTTAAGCACACGACAAAAAATATCTTTCTCGTTTTTATCCATTGAGAAACAAGCAGGTGGCAAATAAACTTTGTTGTTATCTTGAACTATAGGATGAAGTTCATGTCTAATGCCCATTTCTTGTAAATCAAGGCGTGCTTTTATATTATCCTTGGTCTTCCCATCTATATTCATTAGCGTTCCAAGGACACTGTCACAAACATTCTTCTCAATATGCATTACATCTAGATTATGGCGTAGCAAGTTATCTTTCCAGTACGGTAACTCAAAAAAAAAAAATACTTGTCTTCTTCCAATTAAAAGGTAAATTTGGGTTGCTCTTCACAAGTTTTCCAAATTTAATTTCAAAACCATTTAACTCATCAAGTACTTCTTGTCCTGTTAAGCCACGGGGTTGCCTGTCTTGTTCTTCTGTGCCATCAAAAGAGTTTTTATCTCTTCTAAAAGCATGATCAGTAGGCAAATATCGACGATGTCCCATAAAACATTGTTTTTTGCCATGAGTCAAGCGTGTTGATTTTGTATGTTTATGGAAGTTAGGACATGAAAGTTTACCTTTGGTGCTCCATCCGGATAAATTTGCATAAGCAGGAAAGTTACTGATCGTCCATAACAAACAAGCACGCATCCGAAAGTTACTATTTGTTGATGCATCATAAGTGTCTACTCCGTTAACATCCCACAACTCCTTTAGCTCTGTAATACCTGAAATTCAGATAACCTATAAAATGACCAAATTACCCCTGAATCCATAATACTTAATAAAATCACTTATAACAATTCCGAATTGAATCCAAAAATTATGAAATGAACTACATATCAAGTAATTAAATTTATGGGACAACACTACATTATATTAAATGTCAAGAAAATTACAAAATTACATATGTATATATATATATGGTCCAAAATTAATTAATTAACTTTATATATATATATTTTGCAAAATTATTTTAACTAGATAACTACAAAATAATTATGGGAATTATATACAAAATAAAGGTGTGATTTTGGGATAACCTTTTGGGCCGAATTTCTGGATATATTCCCCCTCCTAGTCGGCCAATTTAATATACAAAATCAAAATCATTCTATTTTACAAAACCTAAATACCGAAACCCTAATATCGATACATTCATAATTCGACCAAAATTCCATTCGACCTTCTGGACGTGAGCTAGTATTTTTCTGGAGTTGATCAAGGTGTAAGCAAGCTAGGAAAAATAGGAGTCGAGTTGTGGAAGCTTTGTTCGATCGTGGTGTTTTATTTTGTTCGATTTTCATTCGCTCGATAGGTATAAAACTATACGCTTAAATCTTACGTTCTATGATCGATCTAGTATTTTTCTAATGACCTATATATTGTATATAACTCAGTAAAAATGTCGAACATGGATCATGCAAGTTAAATATAGCGTACGAAATTATGAGAGTTAAAATACACTCAAATTCCAAATAAGGTTATACGATTTTTCTGAGGTGTATCTATAATTTTTATATGTTCTAAACTGATAATATAAGCCTAGAAAAATAACCACATGATTTATAGAAGCTTAGAATAATTGATGCGAATTATTGTTGTAATCGGTTTACATGAAAAACAAAGAAAATAAGAAGAAAACCCTAGAACAAATTAGGGTTAGGGTTTATATGAATAGATCTTATGTAATTAATGTAATTAATGATTGTATGATGATGGTTTAATGATTTGTTAAAACTAGGGCTTGTTTTGGTACATAAAAAGGTTATACGATTTGCAATAAAAAGTGTAAGGGCTTGTTTTGTCAACTTTTAAACTTCTGAGATATTTTTATAATGTCTTATAAGTCAGTAGGAATGTGAGAAAAATATAACTTGAGGGCTCTAAGTGTAAATATTGCAAGTAAATGAATTAATTATAATTAAAGGGGTCGAATTGTAAATAATTAAAATGGAAGGACTAAAAGTGTAAGATCCGGAAACTTGAAGTTATTTTAAGTAAATAAAGTCATTCAGGGTGTAATGGGTAAATTTGAGTATTTGTGGGATTGATATGTAATTATAATTAAATTATGAAATAAATTGTAAGTTTTGTAAAAGTTAAGGGACTAATTGTGTAATAATTGAATTGTGAGGGTCTAATTCGTATTTCACATAAAGCTGAGGTAAGGTTCTGTAAAAGTTGTAAACTAAATTATTTTCACTTTAATCCTTTGAAGTAAATGAATTTGCAATTAAAACCCTAAACTATGAAGATTGTCATAACTAACCCTGAACTTTTGTAACTTAATAAAAGGTATTTTAAATACATGATGAGTTTGAAATAAAGGTTTAACCTAATCCGGAATATTAACATATTACTGGATCTGGAAAGTTACAAAATGAAAAGTAAATTAAAAGTAATAATTTACGTTTGAATAATTCGTAATTCCGTCTTCTACCTCTTTAGGTGTGAAGAAGGAGAAGCCTTGATTTCTGCTTCGCATTTGCTTTCTTGTCTTTTGCTTCGATTATAAGGTACAGATATTCCGTCCTTTTTCAGTAAGGGCTTTTCAGTTCTTTTCTTTCAGAATTCATTTCCTTATTAGGATTCCCTATACCTTTGCTATGTTCCCTTTTGTTTGTGAACTTTCGATGTGATCTTTGATTTGAATCTTTTGCCATGTACCCTTAAGATATAATTTTGATTATTTGATAGTACGCCCGACTTTGTTCTACAGTTTAATATTACGAGCCAATAACTAGGCATGAGGGTTTCATGTCCATGTCATTGACGCACCTCTGACATGACTCTAGGGCAGGAGAGTGATGACCTGTTCCGTCCCTTAATTATTATTTTGCTATGGCCATTATATTATGATTATTGATTTATCTGTGGGGCGTATGGGTGCACTCTAGATTTGACCTGTTATCTGTATATGTTATATGTTATTATATCTGGTGACTGATGGTGTGTGCGATACACGTCTTTCACATTTAACTGAGAGCTGATCACTCTATACAGGTATGTTTTATTATATTAGAAATGCTATGGTATCGTAAGTCGTTGGGGCTCGTGATAAATTGCTGTGTTCTTGTTTCTTGAATCTTTTCTTTTATTCATGATCTACTTCTCATTCCTTTCATGTCAACTTCGTATCATTTCGTTTTCCTAAACTGTTTTTGCATTTGCTATTGCTATTGTTTTTGTTATCTATATATCTGTTCACTGGGCTTTTGAAGCTCAGCCGCATGTTTCTTTTCATGTGCGGCAGGTACTTAAGCTAGAAGCTGGGTTTAGCTTTAGGATGAGAGCAATCTATTTTGGAGTTGACCTTAGTTATTTAGCTTTGCCATTTGAACTTTTATTTATCTTGATATGCCATTGTTTAGGCATTTAAATATTGGATTTTGTACTTAAGCTATTGTGTCTTGCATTTTGATTTAAGTCATGTTGACTTATTTTGGATTTAATGTTAAGACTTATGAGGTTTTGTTTATTGAATGCTTTGTTGACTTCTGATATGCCACCATTGTTGTGATATCTTTACCCTTGTCGGGTTGGGGTGTTACAAGCTCAGCCACTAACGGTTCCATATAGACATCTATATTATTCCCAGGAGCAGATGGGCCAGGTATAAGTAAAGTTAGAAAGAAATAAGGTTTCTGCATGCACATCCAAGGAGGTAGATTATATGGCGTCAAAACAACAGGCCATGTACTATGAGAAACACTCATTGTTCCAAAAGGGTTAAACCCATCACTCGCAAAACCAAGCCTGACATTACGAGATTCATTGGCAAACTTACGATACTTAAAATCAAATGCTTTCCATGCTGGGGAATCTGCAGGATGTCTCAAGTAACCATCTTTCGTGCGACTCTCTTCATGCCATCTCATGGAGGCGGCTGTTTTAGATGACATAAATAACATTTGCAATCATGGTATGAGCGGAAAATAACGCAAAACCTTTGCTCCAATCTTCTTATATGTATCAGCTGTGGTTGACTCATCTGCAGAATCATCTTCACTTGCTTTATACCTTGACGTATGGCATATATCACATTCTGTTTTATTAATATTTTTTTTCCAGTACAGCATACAATCATTAGGACATGCATCAATTTTATCATAACTAAGTCCCAACTCTCGAATTATCTTCCTTAGTTCATACAATGACTTCGGTATGGAAGCATCGGGGAAGGCTTCCCTCATTGTATCCAGCATCATGTTGAAACCATTATCACTACATTTCCCAACACACTTACCATGAAATAGTCTAATGATAAAAGAAAGAACTGATAACTTACACCCAGGATATAGTGCTTTCTTTGCCTCTCCCAACACTTTATAAAATTTTTTCGCCTTTAGGTTTGGCATACTCATACTTTCACTTTGTGTTCCCATGTCATTTTCTTGTGTGTCATCACCAAACCGATGGAAGGCATCATTCACCAACCCTTGCATGTCATCTTCAGCATCCAACATTGGAGCATCACATGATTTGGAACTGAAAGGTGGAATTGTATAACCTTTCATAAACCCGACACATAGCAGATGTGCTCTAGCCTCCGCCCGATCTACCCATATCTGATTACCACAATCAATACATGGACATGAAATCTGTCCATTTTTACCCTCATTATAAAATATATGCTCAAGAAAGTCTTCAAGACCTTTTTTAAATTCAATGGTAATTCTTGGTAAAGACATCCAACTCGTATCCATCTTAAACCTGTGTTAAACAAACCAACAATAAAAAAAAGGAATTCAATTAACCACAAATAACCACATATAATTTCAACAAAAATAAAGGGAGACTAATTCAATTAACCAAAGATTTTGTTTCATAAAAATTTAGCAAAAAACGATTAGGGTTTTAATTATGAAGTATTACCTTGTGTTGATGATGGTGCTGATTTCCGGTTGTGGGATATCAATTGATGGAGATGATGGTGGTGAGTCCTGCTGGCAATTTTGGATGGTGGAATGATGTGAATTTGGAGATGGACAAAGGGGTTTTGATTTGATGATTTGGTCCAAAAATATTGATGTTTAATAAAATTTAGTCCTTATTATTATTATTTTGTAAATAACCTGTGTCCTACAATTTTGGTAAATATTATGGATCAGGTAAGGTTAAAGTTAATGTGGTTAAATTCAGTTTCAATTTCAAGAAGTCAATAATAGCCAAAATAGTAAATGTAGGGCAAAATTGCTTATTGCTTATTCTCATGCTTCTTTTCAGCTTATTGTCACTTGTTAAGGCTTAATGCAGTTAGTTTTACATGTGTCTTCCAAAATTCAAGCTTAATATAGCCTGCATTAGCTTTTAGAACCAAACAACCCCTATAAAGGACTGTTTGGATTAGTGGGTTAAAACGGGTAAAAACTCTTGCCACTGTTCATTTGTCAAGTGGTGAACTTTGATCTGCGCAAATTTGTTATGTTAAAGTTGTTTTCAGAAAGTGTTGAGCTAGTTTGAAGGTTAAATGGAATTTGAGTTAACTAGAATAATTTAAATGGTTGCCCTGCATCAGCCCTTGTCCCTTTTAGCCCCATATATCAGCTTATATTTTGGTTATCCAGTAGTAATTCAGGTATGATTTTTGGTTAATTTATATCCTATAGTTCTATCCTAAGGTTTTTCAGCTTATTCAAGATTCTAGAGCTTATTTAGTCACTTTATTTTGGGATGCAAGTCGCCTCAGCAGCCCATTCATACCCCTGCACATCAGCATCCTTGTCTACTTATTCCCAAATGTAAGTAACAACAAAACACAAAAAGAAATTTAGCAGCCAACGATTTGGTTGCTAAAAAAACTTTAGCACAACAATTAATTTTCTAGAACCTAAGATACCACTCATCATAAGAACTATCGCATACATAAACTGCAAACGTATCGCTGCCAGTAACCAACTCCATAAACTCCAATACCATCACTAGGGCTATATCAGTAGACAACTTACAAGGGTTGGTCAAACTATTGACTTATGATAATGCTATTCGACCGAACCTTGTTAGGCAATTCAGCAGCACAATGACACAAGCAATCATAACTAACAATAAAACGCAGAAAAAAAAAGAAACAGTCATCAATTTAGTCACTACTCTGTACATCCTGACCCATCATTAACCATGATAGGTTTTAATCGCTTTAGTGATTGATTTACCACAGGATTGCATACGTTAACATATCTAGGCATAACCTCAATACAAAACGCAAAAGTACGCAGCATAAACAAGCTAAATATTTTCACTGTCATGCAGATCTAAAATACATACAGGTTCAAAACACACGAAGTAACTCCAAAAAACACCCCACTACCACATACCTGCAGCCTTAATTATATTCCACCAACACATCAAAGCTTTATTTTTTCAGAAACATATAATCAAACAAAAGATTAGAATTAAAAATAGGCATAATGAAAATAAAATAAGAGTTGAAACTGGTACCCCAATTACTAGATTCACATTAATAATATGCATAATTAACATAAAAAGACCATAAAGTTTGTACATAGATCTTAAAGACAGTGACCCAGGCAGGCATAACCCTACCTCAAAACACAAAAGCCTATAGCTTCTGCTACCATCCAAAAATAAAGTTCATAAAACTTAAAAACATACTATTAAACAACCCAAAAGAAGACCCCACACCCATACACTTGAAATCCTAATCGAAGTCCATCGACTCCTCAACTGTTTCTTCTTTCTTGGTTATCAAAGCCCTTAACTGAACCAACATACCAGCCACAGACTCCAGGAGGCTTCTTTCTATCACCTGCATTTGACGAAGGCGTTCATAAACAACATCTGCCGCCTCTTCCTCATCAAAATCCAAGCCCAAAACCTCGACCATCCTTTCGCTACGACGTTCAATGCTTATGCGCAGGAGATCCCTCTGTTGTCTCAACCACATTATCGTAGATTCGTTCTCTGGTATTTCTTGACCCATCAAAAAAGTAAAGCACTCATGCAATTTATCCGATCCACAAATCTCCTTTAGCTCATTCAGATGTGGAGTACCAGCCATTATTTTAGAGATTATTGAGAAAGACAGATTAAAAGTTGTTATTTTTTTTAGAATGATTAGATCAAAACAACAAATGAGTGTATATATATAAAGAAGATTAGGTACCGAATGACTACTGATTAGATGGGATATGAAAGGGTTGCAGTAAATGAATGGTATTAGATATAAATCACTAATCTCCATAAACTTTGTAAAATATCTTTTTGATATGTTTACTCTTATAGTTAGAAAATTAAAAGAAAAAGCAATCATTTTACCTTACATTGATTCAATCCGGTTGTAACAAGTCATTGCTTCTTTAATGTTCTTTGTTCTGCATTGCCTCCTTTTGATAGTATGATGCTCATCTTAATAAGTAACAAAAATATTTTTACTTTGCAAAAATACCCCCTCAAGTTCAACACTATATCACTTACGTGAACATAAATTAAAAACGACTTAAAAGGCAGGAAAAACGATGCCCTAAACGATTAACTAGAATATATTAAACATGAAATTGAACCTACATTAAACAACGACTAGAATATATTAAACATGAAATTGAACCTACATTAAACAACGACTTGAAAAACCAACAAACGATTAACGTAATCAGCGAAGATTAATGAAAAGTATCATCTTAATCTGGGTACCCATCTTCAGATGATTGGGAAGGTGTGAAAATACCACACTCCCACCTTTCTCTGCGTTCTTCAGCCTCTTTTGCTTGTCGCTCCAAACGAGCCCTTTCCTCTTGTCTTTCATTATATTCCATTTCCAGCAAGACCTACATGTCTTGATCCATTAGGCGAAGTTGTTCGTCTGTTAACCCGTGTGGATTTGGGTCTTGGTTCGAAACCGGTGTATTCTGTCACTGTTCATTTTCCGGTGAATTGTTCACCTGTTTTTGTGGTGGGTTGAAAACGGGATAGATTTGTGCTGGTGGAGTATGGACTTCTTAATTGTGTCAAGGTGGGCTTGGAAATTGTTGGCCAAAATCCTTTTTGCGAGGTGGGCTTGGAAATTGTTGCCCGAAATCTCTTTTGGAAGACATTTTGAGTTACATAAGTTTGGATAGTTTAGGTTTGACTATGAAAATTGTGTGTGACAATTTTCATCAAAAGGCTGGGTATTTATAGGGACAATCCACACGTTTTTAATACTTCCTTTTTGAATTTGAATACATTAAAAAAAATCCCGCCCATGTTTAAAAATTTGAATTTCAAAAAGATCCCGCCCATTTTTATAAATGGTTTTATTTTCTAAAATTTTCTTTTATCATTTAGGACTTAGGAAAAATAAATTTACACTTGTAGGTTTTATTTTTATAGATTTCACTTTTAAAACTCGTTTTTAGGATTCCCGCTTTGCGTTTTTAGTATAACTTGATCCTAGCTTTATTTTTCTTTGTAAATTTGCTTTCCTTATCTCATTAGAATTAACAAACACCAAATAATCAAATATCTCTTTGTTCTCACTATTCACGACATGTTTCACGATCCAAAATCACAAATTCCATTCAAACCTTCGTTGGGGATAACGACTCGGGTTTACATATTTCTTTTGTAAATCTTTGAGAAAAATACGTGTTGATTTTAACGAATCACAACCTATGGTCTATTATCCACATATTCCTTCCCAGCAAACCTATGTAACTCTGGTAGTACACTTGGGTCATATGAACCGGTGATATTGCCCTGTTGTGGTCCTTTATAAACCTTAATGACGAATCTTTGATATGATTCCTTTTGCTATGAACCTTAATGACGAATCTTTGCTATGAAACTTTGATTATGAACCTTTGATATGCTTTTCTGAACCATTTGGTATGAACCATTTGTTATGAACAGTGTTGCAAAAAAAGGTCTACAAGGCCGATTAATCGCCGATTAGGTGCTACAAGGCCACCAACCTTTCCGATTTATGTAACTGGGTCAAACAAATAGGTCA
The DNA here is from genome assembly GCA_021014915.2 of Artemisia tridentata subsp. tridentata. Taxonomy (NCBI): domain Eukaryota; kingdom Viridiplantae; phylum Streptophyta; class Magnoliopsida; order Asterales; family Asteraceae; genus Artemisia; species Artemisia tridentata. The sequence goes on from CP139509.1 coordinate 263,875,731, forward strand.
ACTGTGGTCAACGACTATCAACGGCGGTCAATGTTGGTCAAACTTGCCGGAACCTTCCAGGTGGTCGACCGCCCGACTACTGATTCGCGATTTTTGCAACATTGGTTATGAACCTATTGGATATGAACCTTTTGATATGACACTCTGATTATGATATGATATCTGACTCCCAGTTTCATACCCGAGCCATTTCACTAGTCATGGGGGTTCCATGTCCGTGTCATTGATGCACCAATGGCATATATGACTCTTGTGTGTTTGAGTGATGTTCCACACCATCCCTTATCTGTTACATGTTATGAGCTCAAGTATATGTTGGGCCACTATGTTATCTGCAGGGGCGTATCGATGCATCCTAGATCTGTTATCTACTGTTAGTGGATTATCTGTTATATGATATGATATGTTATGTTTCTGGGCTCGTGGTGGATTACTGTCCTATATCTCACTTTATCTTTCGGGTCAACTGGATACGGATAAGCTTAAACAAACGTACACCTTAGGATAATTCCCGTCCGTAAGAAAATAGCCACGTTTTAAATAATGCCCGGGTAAAACAAATGAACTATCTGGAGCCGCTCCATTTCAGGCAGTAAGATACAACGGAGACTGATTAATTCAACACATTGATATTGTTGTTTGACCCGGGAAGTCGGAAAAACGAATGCCAAATCCACATACCTCGCGTATATTGGCCTCGCAAATGCCTAGGACAATTCATCCATTCAATATGCGTACAATCTAGGCTATAAAGCATCCCCGGAATGTGACGTCATGGGAGTTGTTTAATTTCCAAAGTGCATTCTTATATCGCCGTGAAGCTTTTTTTACCCCGCCTGCCGAATCTTTCTTGAGAATACGGGAAAGACGCTTCAATGTCACCAACAATCTTCAAAAACAACGATATCAATGTGTTGAATCAGTCAAATGGGTTGATTTCAAGTCAAATGGGTTATAAGATGTCAACCCGAAAAGGTCAACCCGACCACGACCCAAAAAAAAATCAATTTGGCGGGATACTGAGTCAAGATTTAAGATTTTATTTTAACATTATGATTAATTTCATAATAAATTTTATTATTCAGTAAAAAGCTTTTAAATTAATTTAGTTGATAACCCGAGCACCGACCGGGTAATACTCTACTTCATTTTTAGTTTCAAATAATAATATAATACATTTCATATACTATATACTAGTATTAATTAATTTAATTATACATCAAATTATACTCTAAAATTTTGGGGAAAACTTACCCACCCACGTTCACATTTTATTCACATAAACCCGCTTAAAATTTTTGGGGAAAAATTCAGATTAATAAATAAGTTTTGGCGCTGCGAAAATCAAGCATATCTTTTCGGAAATCAAGTATTTGATTCGATTTTATTAATGGAAATCGTTTTTCACATACGGTTAAAATCTCAATTTCGGTTTAGGGTTGTACGTGGGCAGCAAAACAACGATTGTGGGTTTTCACTTTTGAGTGAAGATCTGACTCAACAGGTAATGGAATCCTCTGTTATTGTTATTATTATTGTTGTTATTATTATTATTATTATTGTTATTGTTATTGTTATTATTATTGTTATTATCATTGTTATACATTGTTATTGTTATATATTGTTAGTGTTTGTTTAACCTTTGTGATGAGTCTTAAGTGTGAGAAATGGTGGGTTCGGGTTTGTGTTTGGTTGACCTCTTGTGATGAGTCTCATATGTGATCATAAGTGCTGCTTATTTGTGATGTGGTACAAGTTGTATTTTAGTTGCGGATGACCATTTTCCAAAATCTTTTTCTTATTTGGATGCTATTAGTGGATAACCACAATTCTTTGTAATGTCTTTTAGGCTGTCGTGTGTGGTCATCAGTACTGATTTTACACATGTTGTATAATCTCTGGTCGAAGGTACTTTGTAATGTCATCTAAAGATTGTGTTTCGTTGTGGGTGTTGATTTTATATGGCTGATTTCATATGTGATGGTAGGGTGGTTGAGTGTGAAAGTAAATTGTCTTAGATTTGTGGTCACGAGCGGTTTTTTCCTAATGTTGTTTACAGTCGGCTATTCGGTTCTGAGTGGTAGCTTTTAAGGCTGTATATAGGTTGTGGCCATGGATGTTGGTTTAATGCTTGCTACAAACTGTTTAATTTAAATGAATGTTGGTATAACTGTGTAAAGTTGGGTCAAAGGATTTGGGTAGCTAACACCAGCACCAACCCATCCATCACCACCACTGGTTTTAAAGATAGTGATAGTGATTTGATATCAGTTTGTAGATAATGTATTTCATTCTGTGACATGTAACTGAAGGATTTGAGTCTATTTTTGTTTGTAGATAATGTATTTCATTCTGTAACATGTAACAGATAGTGATTTGATTTCACTTTTGTTGTTCTCAAATGACTATTGTTCTTTGCAATCTCATCATTATTTTATTTGTTTTGTGCACCAGTAATGGAGAATAAAAGGATGCAACGGCAAGTCTCCACGAGAAATATGAATGATTATGAAATGTCCAGAAGGTCAAGGATTCAAGAAAACCAACAAAGATTACAAGCTTTGGGAGTGAAAAATATTGCTAAGTCTTTGACAAGTCTAGTAGAGAGTGACAAAACAAAGAAAAAGAAAAAGAAACCAACGAATACAAGTGAGAAAGATGCAGATTATATGGCTGGTCCGACTTTGATCTTAATGCTGATCAAGATAACCCAGAAGAAGCGGCTAGACAAGCAAATAAAAAGGTACTAATAATAAATTTGGCTAATATAATTTCTTTCTGTTTGTTTTCTAACAACTCTAGTTGCATGAAACAACATCGAAAATACATTGCTCCAATGTCCATGACTAAATATAAAAATTTAGCACTAAAACGAATGACTGCTCCGAATGTCTCCCGTGGGCTAACATCTTTAGAATCTCATTCGCAAAACGGACAACTGATTGATACAGGGAGGGCAATACATAGTAGGGTACAGGAGTCCGACCAAGACCAAACGAGAAATGATCAACCAAATTCTGTCAAGAGAGGGAGATTAACTGCAGCTGAGAGAAACTTAGTTGCAATTGACAACGATGATGACCACGGGGAGCGTGACTTGAGATCTGATGGTAACTATACATAAATTTCAAATATTATATATATGATATTAAATTACTATTAAGTGTATATTCAGTTAACTGTTTTCGATGCTTTTTTTTTATTTATTTATTTTTTTTACTATAGATAACAATGAAGACCCTTATGATGCTGAAAATGATGATATCGAAGACATACATATGAATGAAGATATTGAAGAACAAGCTACTTCAGAAGATGATGTAGATAAAGACATGGATGATTTGGAGAATGAGGATGATTTGAAGAATGAGAACGATTTAGCAAATGACGGCGATGATCTAGTCGGAGAAGAGTTTCAAGTTCAGCAACTTGAAAATGCAGAAAACCATGAAGTTACACAAGCTCTAAATGAAACAGGTTAACCTGATCTACTTGATTGCATCGTTTTAAAAATCATATATCATATATTGTGTCATATAAGAAGAATATATAATAAAGTTAAATTAAAACAAGACAAAATACAACGCTAAGATATTGCCTCCATTTCAATTTATTTAGTATTTTAAATGTATACGTATCTATTGTAAATCATGTTCACTTTTTGTAGTTCGGATTCTAAGCAAAAGAAAGAGAGGACCAACACGTATGGCAAAAGTTTGGGCCCAAGAAAAAGGGGATAGAATTCCTATTTTAGTTAATGAACACGGACAACCTATTAACGACAAAAGTAGTCATCTTACTCATTTCATGGGAACCCTTTCAAGGAGTGGAAAGTATTGTCCGATTTATAAACCATGGAATAAAGTTGACGCCGAAAAAAAAAGCTTTGCTTGAACTCTTAAAGGTACACAATGTTAAATTTGTATGTTAATGAATAAAGTATTTGTTTTCTAATGTGAGCTATTATATTTTTTAGACAAAATTTGATATTCCGGAAGCTGGAGAAAAATGGATATTGCAATCATTTGGGCGGAAGGTGAAGAACTGGAGGGCAAGAGTTAAGGAACTCTACCATGATCCGTCTTTGTCAGTTAAGCAACAAATAAGCTCTAGGCCAAAGCAAGTGCAAAAAAAACAATGGAAGAGACTTGTGAAGTATTGGAATAAAGAAAACACTAAGGTGTGAAATACTCTTCCACTTTAAATAACATTACTTAATTTCCCATTATGATATTTTACTTTCCTGCTGCAGAGTTTAAGTGAAAAAAACAAGGCGAATCGGGCAAAAAAGAAGATGATCCAAAGAACCGGTAAAAAAAGTTATGCTCGCATCCGTGAAGAGTTAAAGGTAACTGTATGGAGACAGTGTGATTGTTAATGTATCCTGTCGATATCCACTGTTAATATTCATTTTCTTTTTATTCATACAGACATCTTTGGGACAAGATCCAAGTCGATTGGATCTTTTTAGTGCATGCTTCTCCAAAGATGGAAATACCAAAAATGTTGACACTGCAAATGCGATTGTAAGTAATATGCTTTTATGTTTGGAAAAGTGTATTAATAGCAGAAGTTAAACACAATATGCTTTTTTTCGTAATACATGCCTTTCCTATATGTTGTTCATGTTGATATAAAATGCAGGATGAAATGAAACGACATAGTGATAATCTGCCCGAGGGTTCGATTGATAAGCCTGGACCAGATGATATTTTTTCTACAGTTATGGGTAAAGATCGAAATGGTGATGCAGTCATGTATGGTCTAGGTGTTCGTGCTTCTGATGTTTGGGGTGTAATACCAAGTCGTTCAGCATGTCATAGAGAAAACAACGAATTGAAGTCTAGATGTGGAGAACTTACTAGTGAAAATGAATAGTTACGAGGCCAGTTATCAGAGATGAAAGGGTCGACGGATAGTTCCAGTGTTCCACCTCTTACATCACAACATTCTCCCGTTGTAACCAATGAACCTCCACGTTTACGGGTATGTTTCTATTATAAATCGTTGCTTTTCCATCCTTTAAATGACCACAACACTGTTCTTTTTTCGTATTTGTTTTTTATCATGAATAACATTAACAACCAAAATGTACTGTTCTTCATCAGAATGCAACAGTGATTTGGGTGGTAGTCGGGTCTGGTTATGTCGGGTCGGGTGATTCGGGTTAAAGGGTGCCCCGATTAAGTAACAGTGATGCAGAATGCATGGGTTGTTTTAGAGTATTGCTACTTTAAGAAGATGCAATAAGTATGCATTTCTTGAGATTTCGTAGGACTGTAGGAATGCCAAAGAGGGAAATGAGGAATGACCACATGGCCTATGTGAAATAATATTGTCTTGAGTAGGGTGACCCTCTATTGTGACATGCTAGGAAGATGACTCATAATTGATTACCAAATATATATATTTGCATGGCGTAACAAGCTAGTTGAATGGAAATTACCTTTCTGAATTAAGTAAAGTAGTTGCAGATATGCAATGTGCAGTTTTGAGATGCTCATAGCCTGATATTGGTTTGAGCCACCATTGTGCCACTTTGGTGATTGCGTGACATTTGAGAACTCATATAGATATGATTTGCATTATGCTAACTGGATATTATATGTTGTGGAAGTTTAGGCTTCAGTTTAGTAGTTCTCCCTAGCAACTTCAAATGTCTAGATTCTAGAATACCATTAAAATATGACTAGACAGCGAAATTCTCTGGATGACAATTGAGAAATAAGCAAATTGTTGCATGAATAAATTGCAGAATAGGGGACGTTACATATCTCATTAGTTGTTGCATCTCCAATATAGTATTGTTGCATTTTCATAACGTCAGATACATATTTTCACATATTCAGCATACACTGATCAATTTTTGACCTCTTTGTATACACCAGCCTCCATACCTGCAGTATTACATCTGTTTAACCTAATACATATGTCTGACTATAAATTGATAAATGTTTGTTGAAAACTGAAATCTAGGTCGGGGATGAAGTTTTCCTTAAAAGCATTCTAAACTCAACCGAGACTGTAGCAAAAGGATGGGTGAGGAGCTTGAACCCAAATGAGATAGTTGGTGGTACAGAGATTGGACGAGGATGGTGTGAGGTAAACGTTCAAGTACCAACAAAAAGAGATGAAATGTTGGTGAGACCATATGGGTTATTTGCCACAATTGAAGACTGTGTTGGTGCAACCATAGCATGGCCTTGTCCCTTTATCTCGGTATGTCTTTGTTAATCTTGTGATACCAATAATTTTAATAACATGGAGCTTAATGCTTATACATGGGTGTTTATTTGTAGGTGGTCCGTGAGGATTGAGAAAGGATGCATGATGACCCCGGACTAAGCTTCTTGTTGCTTTAATTTATTGTTTAATGTTACAAGACTTTATGTTGGATAGTGTCTACCTTATTTATGTTTAGTGCTTTTGTTATGAAAATTGCTTATTTGAAATACAATTTCATTTTATTCATTTAATAATTAGTTGATGTTTTATTCATATCGTAATAATAGAGTGTGCATGCTGAAAATAGCGTCCTATCATATGACTTGTCAGGACTTTGAAATTGTCCTATTAAACTTATTAACCGTCCTAACAATTAACTTTTAAGGACGCTTAACATTGTAAAAGTGTCCTAATATGTTGTTATTAGGACGTTATTTAGGTTGTTAATAGACATTTTATACGACCAAAAAATTGGTTTCATAATCTTCTTTGAGATATTAGAACCCTTTTCTTGGTGCTAAAGTAGCTATAATGTTATATGATAAGCGTCCTAACAATTATCTTTTAAGTACGCTTGTATGTGTATCAAAAGATTAAAATTAGGTAACCACGTTTTACAACATTGTAAAAGTGTCCTAATATGTTGTTATTAGGACGTTATTTGGTTGTTCATAGACATATTATGCGACCATAAATTTGGTTTCATAATCGTATTTGGGATATTAGGACTCTTTTCTTGGTGTTAAAGTAACTATAATGGTATATGATAACTGTCCTAAGAATTAACATTTAAGGACGCTTGTATGTGTATCAAAAGATTAAAAGTAGGTTACCACATGTTAGAACATTGTAAAAGTGTCCTAATATGTTTTTATTAGGACGTTATTTGGGTTGTTTATAGACCTATTATGCGACCATAAAATTGGTATCATAATCTTATTTGAGTTATTAGGACCCTTTTCTTGGTTGCTAAAATAGCTATGATGTTACATCATAAGCGTCCTAACAATACTTTTAAGGACGTTTTTATGTGTCTCAAAAGATTAAAAGTAGGTAATCACATGTCAAAACAATGTAAAAGTGTCCTAATATGGTTTTATTAGGACGCTATTTGGGTTGTTCATAGACATATAATACGACCATAAAATTGGTTTCATAAGAGTATTTGAGATATTAGGACGCTTTGGACCTATTACAACCGCCTTACATGAAACGCTTTCATCCTTGGTCCTATTAAATGAAAGGTCCAAAAAAGTACCATTTTATGACGCTTATGGGGGTCCTAAAAAGCCACTTTTCTTGTAGTGGAGATAGATCAATGGTTTTCTTCTAGGGTGGTGGAGCGGCGGACAAGAAAAGAGAAAACGATAAAAGGGAATGGGAAAGTGTGTGAGTGGGTAATATATTATGTATTATCCGAATTGATTTTATTTGAGGGGTGGTAAAATTATCCCCTGTATCCCGCTGAGCTGCATTGAATTTGGGTTTTCTGGAACTGACATGAATATGGAAAAATGAATTTTTAGAAACGTTTTTATAAAACTTATATGAATTTGGAGTTTGTTAACTCAAAATAAATTTTGAGTTTTAAATTTGTTACTGATGTGATGTCGGTACGCGTGTGGTTCCGTTTTTGAGTAAAAGTGAGACAACCTACCCTTTTTACTACATTATAGTTTGTAAATGTGAGAATGGGAAATATTCACTGTTCCTGGTGAGATTTAATAGTTTTGGTGAGTTACTGTGTGGCACAGTGTGCGGGTTTGTTTTCCCGTGATAGTTATGTACTCATGTAATTGCCTAGTTTATGAGTTTGTTCACAATGAATTTGACAATTACTATTTAAATTCTAGTGAGAAAATTACCGTGTGTCACATCCTCCCCGTCTTAGGAAAGAAAACCGTCCTCGGTTTTTACTTAGGGTTACCCGGTAGATTTGAGAAAAGATGCGGGTATTTACATTTGATCTCGTCCTCCCGTTCCCACGTGTATTCGGGACCTCTACGAGAGTTCCAACGAACTTTAACGATAGGGATACGGCTTTGCTTTAGCCGTTTGATTTCTTGATCCATTATTTCAACAGGTTCCTCAACGAAATTTAACCTTTCGTCAACCTGGATTTCTTCCAGATGAATGGCAAGCGTCTCGTCGGAGAGACATTTCTTTAGATTGCTCACGTGAAACATGTTGTGTACGGAGCTGAGTTCTTGTGGTAACTCAAGTCGTTAAGCTACCGGTCCAATTCTTGTGAGAATTTTGAAAGGTCCTATATATCGGGGGTTTAGCTTCCCACGCTTTCCAAAACGTGATGGTCCCTATTAACGATATAACACAAGATCTAATCTACTACTAACCATGAACACAACTACAACTAAGCTACGTATAAACTAATAACAATAGATTAAGTAGCAATGAGAGATTAGAGAAGAGAATAAGAAAAGAAGAAGGATGATTTCATTACACTCTATAGATTGACAAAGCTTCCGCACAATGTAACTAAAACCAACAAACTAAATGAGACCCTAAACCTTCTATTTATAGGCGAAATACTAGGGCGTCCCATGTGCAAACATTCTAGAAGGATACATTGGATTCCCACGGCCCATGGGCTACTTATGAGCCATGGGCTTTCTAACTAACATATAACCCATATTTGAGCAACTAATAAATTACATGACCAAGACTTGAAAGTAAATAAAAAACGTTCCCAACAATCTCCCCCTAAGTCTTGGTCATCTTGGTTGCTCGACGTCATCTTTGCTTCTTGGGCTTCTGACGTCTTCATAATCTTTGTTCTTTGTTCTTAATCTGATATGATATGGTATGGTAGTGATCTGCCGTCCTCCAATGGTCTTCAGTACTGGTGTCTTTACGTCGTCTCCATCATGCTCATAAGTTCTTCGACTTTTGTTCTTCATTTATCACATAGTTTTCTCTTCATAAGCTTGATCTTTGACTTGTGAAAGATTAACATACTTGATCTTTTACTTTTCTTGAATTACTTTGAGCTTTTGATATTCCATAGTCTTTGTGAGAACTTTGCTTCAGAATATGAGCATGATGGAAAGGTGATGGAACTCCAGGTATTCATGATTCGCTGCAAGTAACCAGTTAGCAATAAATCATCCGGTACTTACAGATTTGGACTTCGAGATCATCAATAGCATAGTGTGAAGACTTTCTCTAATCCAAACCCAGGCTGTTCTGAATCGGATACCCCTGAAAGGGCTTACACGGACACACCGAAGTGCACCCACGATTCAGTGAGTCGCTGGAGATCACCCCATGACTGTAGACCACTTTTGGAGCAAACACTAAGCATAATCCACAAGGGATTACAGAAGTGACCTGCTGACAGGGCTGTTTGATGTTGACCCTGGCAGGATTTCCATTCAATCACTGAGAATCACATTTGTGGTTTCTCTCATGAATGTTCTCGGCAGATTGCTAAGATCTGCGAAGGACACTCCTATGATTTACAACTGGTGTTCTTATTGTTGAGCAGCCAGTGTATACTAAGTATACCTAAGAGATCTTTGATGAATCTCAAGGCTCTAGACTCGATTAGTGCACATTTGTTTGGTCGTCGGAGACATGGAGCAGAGTGCCTCCTTTTCAATATCAACACATCTCGTAGTGAGAGATCGATAGATGATGAAGGGTTCTCCGTGTGAAATGAAACAAGTGTCTTTTGAGAGACACCTGAGTGGCTAGAAGGTTAGTGCAGTGCGTCACTGGGTCCATGATGACTTTTATCTTCAATACCGGTGATGCCCAATCAACCAGTAGATTATGTATTGAACCCGGTGTCTGCCCTAAGGTTGAACAAATGGAGGGCTATTTCTTTTCACCCTTTTCTTTACTTTTCTTTTTAATTCTTCAACCCCTTCTTTCTCCTTTCATTTCATATCTCATTTTTCAATCATACCTAGGACTTTCTAGTTCTAAACTATTGGTATTGTCTTTAGGTAGATCCCTCCTGCTCTGGCGGATCATAGGACGGTTATTCCTAACCTTAGTCACCTTATAACTCCATGACTATCCTATTGATGCCATAAACCGAACCTTTTGAAAAATCTCTCAAAGTGTTTATGATTATGAAAAAAAAAACATATTTTGTTAACACTTTGAGAGTTTTGAGATTTTCAGAAAGACTCCCCCTTAACATGTGCTCATATGTGGTTAAAGTAAATTTGCACATGTCGGGTAGAGTTGGCACTTTTTGAATTGATTGATTTTCAATGAACATGATCGTCGCGAGACACGCTTACATCACTAGTAGAACTACCTTGAAATTATTACCCGTCTAGATCACATTCAAGGAAAATCGCTCGAAATCGGTACATTCTACTCAGACATATCCTTTGCGAGACATGTTTACATCACCAGATAAACTGGCTTGAAATTATTACCCGTCTCAAATATGTCTTTTCGACTACCAAATTTTGTTATCGTTAATTCGAGGGTCAATTCTGAGCCTAGCTCACATGAGATTTCATCTTGCAAGTTACCATATTTTGATCATATCGTTATTCTCCCCCTCAAAAATAGCAAACTTATGATATTTTTTACAAACTTTTGATAAAAATATGCCATTTGAGTTTTGTAGGAAGAATATTCAAGAACTTTTAGGTTTTAGAACAAAGATTATTTTTCAAATACTCCCCCTTAACGAGGGAATACTTGTCCTTATGAGCAGAATTTTGAAAAACTTAGAAAAAATTCTGGTTTAATTCTACTCATAAGAAAGAAGCTTTCGCTCCCTTGATTAGGATTGAGGCACTGAAGCGTACCTCAGGGTCCTTTCTATACAGGTACGGGTTGTGCACTGTTATGTGTGCACAAGCCATTATTTAACAATCATATAAGCAAGAATAATGAATTATAAGAATATATCAAACTCTTACTTCATCCTCCTCTTTTGAACGATGTGTAGATAGAGTCAGGTCTTTGGAATGTTCTGACCGGGAAGGATGGGTGACCTCCAACATAACTCTCAAACCTTCGCATCTGATCTCTTCTGAATAACCTTCTCTCAATCCTATTCACAAACTGGTAGATCTGTCTCAGCTGATCACCATTCCATCTCTTCTTTATCTGCAACTGTTGATCACGAACCCGAATCACTAGCCCATTACGGACCTTCTTCAACGTGGTGTCACAGAACTTGTGAATATCACGAAATGCCATGAAGCAGTTGATAGTCAGATCACTTTTGTAGACGAACCCAAAAGTTGGCTGACTCTTGAAGGTATACTGAGCTTCACTGTTGATATTCTCAAGACGTAGCAATGGTTGAGTCAAGTTCAGCTTTGTCTGGTAGCTCTCGACCCCTAGTTGAAGATCTTCCACACATTCTTTGATAATCTTTCTTCGGATGAAATGAAGAATAGATGTGCTGAAGGCGTATTGGAGTTCTAGTGTCACATGTTGCAGTTTTCCTTGAACTTTAATCAGGTACATGTCTTCAAGGTCGCTGAGACTTAAGTCCGGAAAATCTGCTTCAGAGAACGTGTAGAGTTGCATGTCATGTCTTCCTGCTTTGATCTCTCCTGCTTTGATCTCTGAGAGGAACGTGTAATCATACTTCTTGTCCCCCTTCAGACTGACTACAGCAACAATCCTGAGATCACTTCTCACTGGTTCATGAGACTTCCTGGTTAGTTTACTTTTGTACCAAGTCCTCCTTTTCTCGAACCAGTGATAGATGCCCAGTTCTGCATCTTGGTCATAGTGCACCTTCTCAGGAATGAAAAGATGAGAGGCTGTTTCCTCGATAGCAGGGTGTTCGTATCTTGCTGCTGTAGTCAAAGTAATCGAAGTAGCATACTTATTCTGACAGTTGGCCCCGTGCATGAGTAGCTCCAGATCTTTATTGAAGAAGAAATGATATGGAATGGCTGGCTTGCTGTGAACTCGGATCACCGGTAGAGGCTTTGTCCAATTTGTGATGTATGGCTTGTTCTTGCTGTCTCTGCTGCCAATCACATCTGGATCAGTCCAGCTGAAGTATGAAGACATAGCTCGAGCAATGTTTTTGAGGTGATACTCGAGCTCAGCTGCACTCGAAGAGTTATCCTTAAGAAGATTAAAAGCATCGTTTTTAATCTGGCGAAGTTCCCTTTTGGTCAGTTTCTTTATGCGTTGAGTACTTTTGAGTTGTTGAGCAAACTCAAATGTACTATCTTCCATTCTGGAATCTTCGTCAGTGTGTACTTGAGCACTTGCTAGCTGATCAAAGAACTCGTTCCCAGGTGTATCATCATCAACGAGCCATGAAACTACAGTTGGTCGTTCGGAAGATTTTTTGCTTGATGTAGCTTTGGTGTTTGGTGGTGAGTGAGGTTGATCATCTTCTTGTTGAAAATCCATTTCCTCTATGGCAAAGTGCTCAAAGTGATGCTCTGTCTCCTTAGGTTCAGACTCTGAAGCCTTGTGTGGTTGAGATGTGGTTGTTGTTGATGGTCCGATTGGTTCTTTGAGTTGTGAACCAGATCCTCATTCACCCTTGTGCCTCTTGGATTGGGTGTCAGGGTCCTAGTCTTCTTCATCTCGTGAATGTTTGCCTTTATCGGCCGCAACTTTGCATGAATCCAGATTTGCATTGATAGCCTCATAGAGAGCTATTTCTGTTTCAGATGGAGATGTAAGGGCTGTGAGTCTGGTGAGAAGTGCGTGTTGGAGTTCGTCGGTAGTGAAGTCTTCAAGTTGCTTTGGTTGGGTTGCTGTGTCTTGAGGAATCGATCCTGTGATGTTTTGAACTTTTTCTGCAATGTTGGTGTCAATGTACACTTCAATCTTCTCCATGAGATCTGGTATGTACTGCTTCACATATTTCTTTGTGTGTGCCTTTGCCTCCTTGTGTAGTTGAGCTTTGACATCATCTTCAAGGAGTTCATCCATTTTCTTCTTTGTCTCCTGCAACTCTTTTACTTGCTCAGAAAGACCTTTGACCATATTCTGCATCTCAGTTACTTGGTCACTTAACATGTTGTCTTTCTTTGCTCGTACTAACTTTGCTACCTTCTTCAATATCTTTGCTGTAGGAGAAACGACTTCGACACGAGTAACCCTAGCAATCTTCTTAGTATACTTGCCTTGAATGATTTTCTTAAGAGTTTCTTTTGTTGTTGCTTTTGATGGTGATGGTGATGGTTGTGATGAAGATTCAGGAGGAGTTGATGCTTTTGGAGGTGATACAGGAGGTGTTGGTTCATTTGGAGGGGAGGTAGGAGGAGTTGAGTCCTTTGGTGGGGAGGTAGGAGGAGTTAACTCCTTGGGCTGTTCCTCAGATTGAGGCTTGTAAACGGTGAGTTGTAGCTGTGACGGAGTGAGAGGTGGTGTTTGAATATAGTTTTCAGCTTCCTTTTCTGCTTCTTCTTTCTCCTTTGCTAGTCTATCTTCTTCCTTCCTCTTTTCTAATTCTGCCTCATGTTCAATTTCTAGTTCGATTGCAGCTTTAGTAGTTGTTGGTCCATGAAATTTGAGTAATACAAGAACAGTTCATTGGTAGTGAAAAGAATTGTTTCAAGATTACTCAAAACCTATTAGATTACATGATAACATCTTCAACTTCTTAAAGGGGATACTTTTGGTATGGTATCCCCTTAGGTGAGGGTTTATCCTCTTTGGGTGACAAATAATCTCTCAATGATCCAAGCTATGCTTGTGATTCAGTGAGAGGATGGTTCCTATCAACTAATACACTATGTGTATATTTTTGGTTTGTTTAGGAATACATACTAAATCTATTACAACACAGACTATATATACACAGGTAAACTAGACAAAGATAAGATGGGTAGGTGTGAGTTGACATCCACTTGCTATGAGTTGACATCCACTTGCTATGAGTTGTCATCCACTTGGTGTGAGTTTTCATCCACCAAGCGGTCCCTCTTGTACTTTGTCTGACTTCTTTGTTGGAAGTTCCCGCCCATTTATCAGTCTGCTTGTAGAGATAGTATCTTCAAGGTCACTGAGACATTTGTCAATTCTCAGTGATACTGGTGTTGTTTGTAGCTCGTATACTTTACTCACTGACACCGTATCAGTAAGTAAATGTTTCTTCAACAACGGGCTTTTTACAACACTCACTGATTTCTTTATCAGTGAGTAACCCACTATTTTATCAGTGAGTTAGGCTATTTTATGTTCAAATCTTGTCAGGGAACTTGGGTCAAATTCTTGACCCAACAATCTCCCCCTATTTGAATATACTAATAGCCTTGGATCAAACCTGCTTGTTCAGAGACTTGGGTTTAGTTTCTGAGGTTCAAGGGTTCAGGGACTTGGGTTTAGTTCCTGAGGTTCAGGTTCAAGGGTTCAGGGACTTAGGTTTAGTTCCTGGGGGTTCAGGGGTTCAGGAGACTTGGGTTTAGTTCCTGATATTCAGTGAGTTGAATGACCGGTTCAGTGACTGGGGTCAGGATTCATGGGGTCCTGAGGGTTCACTTTGACAGGTTCATTATTTGTTTCACTGAGAGGGTTCAGGTCCTGTAAGGTTCAGGTTCCTGGGGTTCAGGGTTCAAGGGTTCAGGGACTTGGGTTTAGTTCCTGCGGTTCAGGTTCAAGGGTTCAGTCAACTGGTATGATCTGGTGTTCAGGTTTATGTTATGGTGTATGTGTTCACTGACCTGATGTGGGTTATGGGTCCACCATGCTTTCGCTGCTCCACTGATTCTTACAACCATATAAGAATCATCTTGGAACTCATGACATACCCACTGATGACCACACTTCCTGAGAACTTTTCACTCCCTGATCCCTTCTCCCCCTCAAAATTTGCGACTCAACGCAATTTTTGATCAGGTTATCTCAGCCTGATAATCATCCCGAAAACCTCATCACCCCACCCTGCTTTACCTGATTTTCTCAGGTTACTGATAAGTATTACTACTTATTTTTTAACCACATCACTCCCTGACACAATTCGTGCCACCTGATACAACTACTCCCTGATAAGTTCATCAGCTTACTCCATTTTTGGAGATCGGTTTCAGGGACCTGGTACCGATGTTCAGTGGCTTGGGTTTTAGTCACTGGTTCAGGGACTTGGGTGAGGTTCAGTGACCTCGGTTTTAGTCACTGAGTTCAGTCACCTGTTGGTTGTGGGGTTCAGTCACCAAAAGGGGTACAGGTATTTAGTGACTGAGGGGTTTTGTTTTCAGTGACTTGGTTCAGTTGGTAGGGTTTTAGTCACTGAGGGTTCAAGGTTTCAGTCACCTGAGGGGTCAGTAACCGGGGGTTCAGGGACCTGGATCATTTTGATACATCAGTGTCCTCCCCTTTTTTCACTCCCTGATTAACTCAGGATACCCCTCGGCAACACATCAGCTATACTTCCTGATATCAGTTTCAACATTATTAGGCTAAGCCAAATAACCACCAACTGATCTATAGCTCCATCAGGCTCATCCACTTCTGTCCCTGATACATCAGAAGCTAGACTTTTTATCAGCTAGTGTCCCTGATGACGCATTTCCCACCTTTACATTCCTTGATTCAGGTTCTCCCGCTCCCTGAGTACACACAATTTGCTCATTCCAATTTCTTGTCACTCCCTGAGTCACAAGCTTAATAAGCTTAACTCCAACACACCTGATGTTCAACCTTCTCTTCTAAGGTTTAAGGGTTCAGGGTTTAGCCTCACTTTTTCAATGACTTTGCTGCTTCCTGATTTTCACCACCCCTGAGTCTTTGACTCATTTTTATCAGACCCATACCCATTTTCGTTCTCGGTACTTCCTGATTTTCAGGCTTAGAACGAAAAACATATTGAAAGCTTTCTGATGTTGCAAAAAACTTCACCGCGACTCATAACAACGCATCTCAAGAAAATCAGCCTTTCAATCTCAACCAAACTCAGCAGCTCATAACCCATAACATAATTTTGTCCTTTTCTAAACCTGTCTATCATCTCAGTTGTCCCCAATCGTCTTTATCTGAATCTTTCCGCCATTCTCCTTAATACTCATAACCAAAAAGGAGTCTGATTCATTTTGGTTTTGATCGATTGTTCTCGATCTGAGTTTGTCGCCGCCACAGATGTCGCCGGTCGCCGGAGATTAATTGGGTTTTTAGATGTAAGATTCGGTGATGAATCTTTGATTCGAGATGATTGTTTTGATGTTTAGAATAGGATTTTTGTGTGTGTGTCTGTTTTGATTTATGGGAAGTGATTGGATTTCTTGGGTTTGTGTTACAGATGAGGTTTTTTCCAGATCTGTGTTGTGTTGTTTTTTGAGTGTCATTTTTTGTATGTGGTGGAGGTGATGTTAGATCGATTGGCTTTTTGTTACCAGATCTGTTTTTGTGTTGGAGTGAAGATGAGAGAGAGTATCTGGTTTTTTTGTTTATCTTATTTAAGTTTAGATAATATTTTTGTGTGGTGTGGTGTGTTGGGTTTTGTGTGGATAAGATTTGTGTAGTGGGAGTGGTTTTGTGGGGTTCAGGGAGGGGATTTGTGTTTGTCAGTCACCCATAAATGTGTTTCTCCCCCTCAAAAATTGCTATAGCAGTAGCAGTTTTTGAAGATTCACATTTTATTTTTTGAAGAATGTTATCATCAGTGATGAACGGATCTGGATCATAAGAATAATCCACCCGCTCTGATACCACTTGTTGGTCCATGAAATTTGAGTAATACAAGAACAGTTCATTGATAGTGAAAAGAATTGTTACAAGATTACTCAAAACCTATTAGATTACATGATAACATCTTCAACTTCTTAAAGGGGATACTTTTGGTATGGTATCCCCTTAGGTGAGGGTTTATCCTCTTTGGGTGACAAATAATCTCTCAATGATCCAAGCTATGCTTGTGATTCAGTGAGAGGATGGTTCCTATCAACTAATACACTATGTGTATATTTTTGGTTTGTTTAGGAATACATACTAAATCTATTACAACACAGACTATATATACACAGGTAAACTAGACAAAGATAAGATGGGTAGGTGTGAGTTGACATCCACTTGCTATGAGTTGACATCCACTTGCTATGAGTTGTCATCCACTTGGTGTGAGTTTTCATCCACCAAGCGGTCCCTCTTGTACTTTGTCTGACTTCTTTGTTGGAAGTTCCCGCCCATTTATCAGTCTGCTTGTAGAGATAGTATCCTCAGGGTCACTAAGACATTTGTCAATTCTCAGTGATACTGGTGTTGTTTGTAGCTCGTATACTTTACTCACTGACACCGTATCAGTAAGTAAATGTTTCTTCAACAACGGGCTTTTTACAACACTCACTGATTTCTTTATCAGTGAGTAACCCACTATTTTATCAGTGAGTTAGGCTATTTTATGTTCAAATATTGTCAGAGAACTTGGGTCAAATTCTT